>JAEPRD010000093.1:0-121863 GCA_016758985.1 Mucor saturninus
TTGATTTTGACTCTCATTAATCTGTTACTGAAGTATCAGCTAATGAGAATTTTTCACTTAATAATTCGGGCCAATCAATATAAGAAAATATTGATTGACTTAAGACCATGTAATTCTAATTGCCATGCTTCAGAAGATAGAAACAAGCCACTGCTTATTCCTTACCAGATTCAATCTCCCAGATGTTTGATATAAAAAGCGTCCTCCCTTTGACGATGACTTTCTCTCCATAACTTTAATAAAGGATTAACAGAGACTCATTTCTTTAATTTCCTTTTTTATTCTGTTTTAACTATATTCATATATCAAACATCACATCTTCTTCATGCATCATTTTGATAGGCATAATTGTTTTTTTTAGCCTTTGTAGGAGTTAAATATATATTTGGTGACAGTCCTTTTGAAGCACTACCAGCATCATCAGTACCACTAGCGATGCTCAAAAAAAAGTCGTCGTCTTCTTTTGCAATCACTCCTGTTAAGATTGTATCCTGTAACTTGGTATGATGATTTTTCCAAATATACAAGTTTTTGAGCGTGGCTAAGAACGAAGGCAATTGATGTAGATATTCTGGTATGGAAATGTTGTTGGTGTGTTTGGCTACGTAGATATTATTGATTTTCTTTACAGCAAACATGTAACCACGTGGGCCTATGAATTTTTTAAATAGTCAACAACCCTATTATTTAGATATATGTATGTGTATATGCTAGAAACAGTAGGGAATCAGCTTACCAACCCAGTCCATACCAAGCGTATAAACATTTTTAGAATCATTTTCAGAAAGGGGTAGTTCAAGAAGTTTACTAAGAATGGCTTTGTTCATTCTAATATTTTTTGCTTGCTGAATCAGACATTGCTCCTGAGTAACTTTCTTTCGCTTCCATTCGTTAGTTGATAGTTCAATATTTCTTGTTGACAATAAAAGATCGATTCGACGACCGAAGCCTCGATTTAAAGGTATGCTATTTCCATAGATGTTTTCATGGTCTTTTGCAATAGACTTGCTAGCTTTACATGTTGTTTCGCCACTATAGGGAATAGGCAAATAAGTACATTTCGAGGCAGTGTTAATAAAAGGACTTTTATGTTATCTACTTACTCTAACAAGTTCAAGTTCGAATCTTTCAGTAGAATATCCAGAATGAATGCCACTTTTCTATAGCATGTCAGTTCTGAATCATTATCGTTTGGCTTTAACGTATCGTCAGCTATAACATTTCTAGCTATGATTTCCATTATGTCTAAAACTGCAGTAATGTCGTCCTCATTCTCCTCAATTGCCTTAACTTTTTCTTTGGCAATGTTCAATCTTAACTGCTTGAGAGCAAGCCTACCTTTTGTATTTTTGCTAAGCTAATAAAGGAAGAAAGTCAGTGACTGCTTTCATAATAAAGAATTACAACTTACCTGAATCATACGGTTAAAGGTCTCCTCCGATGTAACGGACATTGCAGGCGCGAGCTCTATATTTACACTGTTGACCTCTTCCCAAAATGATTCGTTTTTGACATATTTTTGAAAAACTTTTAAAGTGCTAAAGTTGACAAGACTCACAGTTTTTGATAGAGAGAGTCTAAGAAAAAAGAGACATAATGTTAAGCGTTAAAAGAGTAATGGTTTTAAATGTTTACTTACTTCAAAGCGTTTACTTCATTAATGTCTCCATCATTAAGATCAAGTATCAATTTAGTTGACATGAGATCCAGTTCTTCGGCCATTGTAGTAGGTTTTAAATTTTTTGCTATTTTTTTGAGAGTGGAGATTTCAATTTGGCTTAAAGAACCATGGAGCTATATTAATTGTAAATGTAAAAAATTAGCGACCTACTAACATAGTTATTTCTCTAGATGAATGATTTACCCTTTTTGCTCCAAGAAGATATACCTCGTGGCGAACTTGCGATGCTAAGATGATCGGTCTGTTGACGGAGTCATAAAGTATATCTGTTTGATTTATTTTTCCTACAAAGTAAAATATTGTCAGAAAAAGACATCAAGTTTTAATGTAGGATATACATACTTTTATTTGCTGCATTCCATGTTGGAAACGGATTCTATATAAAAAAAAAAAATCACAAAGAAGTTATTTTATTCTTACAAACATAGCTGTTGTCTTTTATATATTTACAAAAAGGTCATCAATCTCGTCTCTACATAATTTAAAAAACTTTTTTAGCCTTTAAAAGTTGTGGTTATTTGCCCAAATACCTCAATTTTTGTCTTTCTTCAACTGTTCTTTCAGTAGTTTGTCTTTCTTCAGTAGTTTGTCTTTCTTCAACAGTTCTTGCAATAGTTTGTCTTTCAATCGTGGTATGGCTTGACGAAGCTCCAAAACTAATATTGCTTGATATCACATTGCCGGTTATTTTTAAACAGTTACTTGGCTCATCCTTAACAAGACATTGTTACAAATTAATTTTTAGTGACTTAACCGTTTGCTATAAATTTCTTTCACGTACCTGGTCTTTATCTTTGTTTTCACTTTCTTTGACAATATTGTTTACAGAGATTTTTAATTCCTCACTGATTGATGGATCCCTTGCAATGCTTTTCAGATGGTATAAAAATGTACTTTCGAGGGCTTTTTTGCTCTTTTGTGAATGTTTTTCTTCGTAATATTTAATGTAGTTAGACAAATCCCATTTAGAAAGAGGGTGTTCTGAGAAAAAACTATCTTTTGATTTAAGATGTTTATAGTTGTGCATAAGTACAGTATCGATGATGCTTTTGAGAAACTAGACTCTTTAACAAAACTCATAAACCTTATGCAACGCGTTGTTACAATTGCCTAATAATATATTCTCCGACACATACGTCACCCTCTCAACAATTCAAACACGATAGAAAAAAAAAAAGAAAAGACAGGGTTTTTCATCTCTTCTGTAAGAATCAGCAAAACATTGCTCAGGCTAGGACTCTTCACCTCATATTCAACCATGAGGTAAGGTTCGACAACCCAGCTTCTTTTTATCGTTTAGGGATTCCTTTTGGGAAGTGAAGATAAAAGATGCCCGCCTGCTTAACACAGCATCAGCTAGACTTGGCTACTTATCCCTTGAGAAGCGACATCCCCACTTATTTGTAAACACATCGCTTCCAACAAGCTTTGTTGTTTATGAACATGTCCGTTCTAGGTGTTAATATTTCTTCTTGCAACTGTTTATCTACTTGCAACTGGTTCAAAAAAAAAAAAAAATCGCTCACGGCCACGTGCAGGTAATACGTTTTATACTCAATCTTGGTATGCAATGTGGTGGAACTAATGTTGTTTTTTCTTTTTTTTACCCATACGCGAACGCTTCTCTGCAACGCTTTGGTTGGGTTCTTTTGCAAGGAAAAGCTTGAAGATCTCTGTCATAGTAGTTTACAACAAGCTCATTTCTAGTAACCTTTAGACTTTGGCATCGATGGCATAGGTGGTTTTTAGCGTTTTGGGTAAGCACATTAGCCCTTGGAAATGAAGAGAAAAGGAGCAGAAACATCAAGGCTACCCTGATGACTGAACAAACGTTGAATGAGCGACTTTTCCATTTTGAACATCCAACTACTTGGCCACATAAACGACAAAGACAAAGCAATAACAAAGTCTAAAGAAAAAGAGTTCAAGAATATAAAAATGAAGTGTGTACTGGCTGCATCTGTATCTACTTAGTATTGTTTAAATTTGCAATAAACATAAACTTAGAATTGTGTAAATCACTTATAATTTGAGTCCTTTTAGATCTATTGAACCTAAGTTGATAGATTACTGCCGCTACTCCTGATTTACAATGGTTGATCTATTATATTTAGAACTTTGTACTTTCTATAGGGATAATCTAGGATATATAGATGTATGTATAGATGATGCGTCATCGCAGTTTTGTTAATTAAAAAAGATAGGAAGAGGCACTTGTACAGTATCTATCACAATTTTTACAATTAAAATTCAGATATTTTAGCTTACCTTTTTTGAAAAAAAAAAAAAAAAAAAAATTCAGACTAATTGATTACATGTAGAAAACCCCTGCGGATTTATGCTACGAGCTTATTTTATGTTAACAGCAGAAAGGCGTTTTACTTAATTTTTTTTTGGCTTTGTGGCAGGTACTCTAATCTCAATATTCACAACGCCGATTACAGATATTTTCAATTAAGATCGTTGAATTATAGCCCTGGAGGTTGGTGTTTCAACTACTATTGTGTTTCCTTTAGTCGATCTATCTGTTGGTGGTCTGATAATGATATCAACTACAAAGATACAACTACTCAGTAGTCCACATCGGTCTAAGACTATTTTTCGAGCCATTGTTCTCTTGGATTTCTACGTCAATTTCCCCGATATCTCTGGAAGTGAATTCATCACGTATTGATGATTATCGTGCCCGCCATTAATCCAGTGAAGTCAGCATTACTGTCTTTTGGGGCTCTCTATCTCATTAATAAAGTCCATTGCTTCAAATCCATCCTTTTGATAAACACCTTCTTGTTCATTTTCTTTAAATGGTGTTAAGCTCGAAGTAGTTTTAAGAATAGCAAAGAAATATAATTTTATTGTTTGCAATTACACTGTACATCATATGTCAAGCTCAATCATTTTTTCGGTGGTCATGACGAGGGCAAAGCATAATTTGACTATCATTGGAGATACTCAAACCTTGCTTAGTGAAGGATAAATCGAAAGTAAAGGTTATAAACCTTTGCTCATGTCGCCCTTTTCATCATTTCTTAATCCAATTGAGGAGTGCTGGTCCAAGATCAAAAAGAAAAAAAAATCCCTTTTTCCTATCACTCAGTCCAGGCCGTTTGTGAGACTATTACAGCAAAATATTGCAGTGATTGGATACCACAATCTGATACTTACTGGGATATATGTTGGTTTATCGAATTTTTATCTTTATTTGTCTGAATTTAAAGTGCGAATACTGTATATAATCTGAGACTGTGTTGAAATACTTAGTAGAGTATCTTTGTTTAAATAGAGCCTTTTTAATATGTAAAATGCAGATCCACCATGTTGCTTACAATTTTTTTAATCAGCAGGATTGAATTTTATATCGCAAGAAAAGAATAAATATTAAATAATCTTGGGAACAATAAAGCTCAAGTCTTCAGTTCTAGTAAGTATCCTAGTCGTCCGAGACTTTATACTCAAAAAAGATACTATTCTTCAAATAATTACAGACGCTAGCAACCAAGTTTCTCAATCATCTTTTGAAGTGCGCGCTATTCTACTAGGCGTTTTGATGACTGCCTTGCAGGCCGTTCTATTTAATAAACAATTATATATACAGTACGACATCTTTTTCTTAAAAGGCACGACACTCTTCTCTTGAATCATGCGACACTGTTTTTTTATAAAGCGACACTCTTTTTTTAAAAGCGCGACACTTTAACTTTTTTTTTTTGCTACTTCATTTTGGCAAAAGGTGTAATGCTACCGAGTGCCCTACTATTTGTTCTGTGTTACGTCTTCATCCCACATACTTGGAGCCATAGAATGGACTTTTTTTTTTAAAAAAAAAGATCTTATGAATGATCATTTATATGAACTGTGGCGCTTATTTTACTAGATTTTTAAACTAACCATTCAGATAAAATACAATCAAAAAAGTCATGAATGCTGCCATTGATTTTTCGTCTTAAATCTATTATAACTACATGGTACCTCACTTGGCGACAAAAAATACCTCATCGATCGTAAATGATAGGTACCACATTTATCTCTCTCTTATGAACTCATAAAGAAAATCATGTCAATTTGGTAACTAATGGAAACCCGTCAGGGCTGATGAAACCTACCCGTGGGAATATCATAACATCTGGAGGGTTGCTTAATCGAGAAATTAAAAGCTCACTGGGAATTCTGTCCTCCAACCAAACCGATGAAATCTTGGGATCTTTCCCCCCTTAATCCGTCTTCTTGAAAGATACCTGTCATTTGACAGTGTGTGAGAATTCGACTAGTTTAGAACAAAGTGATAATTAGGGGCCTATTTGCTGAGTCACCCGTTCTAAGGAAGAGTTTCTTCCATTTCCATTCGCAATGGCCATCTCTCTTTCTCTCTCTCTCCCAACATACCCAGTAGTGTGGTACATAGGTTACAGCATTTATCCTTTGTTGGTATTAAAATAAGAGTCTATCACTCTTATTGTGGCGCGCTTTTTTTGTTGTGATGTTGTTTCGGAGACTGTTGTCAAAGAGGGGAAGGGTTACACGATATTTTGAAGAAATAATTTTTTCTTTTTCAAGCTGAAATTGTCTTAAATAGCCTTCGCATAATAAAAACTGAAAGAGGTATTTATCAACAAAAAAAGAATGGGTTTGTACGCCTACTCACAAATATAATCATGTAAAATATGCGTCTATAAAAAAAGAGAGAGAGAAAAAAAAAATTTAAATGCTATAATATGAGCAGGACCAGTATCTTTGACGGGGGTGCGGAACCCTCCCCCCCCCCTTTTTTTACACTGCATATGGTAAAAGATGCTTGAATAGGCAGTGTTCTTTCAGACCAATGAAAATTAGAATTCGGAGCCTCTAAGCAACCCCACCCCTCCTCTCCGCTTAACTTTTTGGGTTGTTTGTCGTCTATATAAAAATAAATAATGTATCGTTTCTTCAGTCGTTCTTCTTTCACTCGACCTCTACCAAAACTTAAGGTTTTCCAAGCAACTTTACGCATGTCAAGCCTTTCCCGTTATTACGCCGATGAGAAGGCACCTTTCTCTCGTCTTGAAGCCAAACCTTTCTTTGAGACACTTGACTTGAAAGAAAAGAAATATGCTCATTACATGTCACGCGCTTCGTTTGAAGGCACGCGCATCATTATTGCCCAAACCAACCCTGCTGCTATTGCCATTTACGACATGATCATCAAGACCTTTTCATTGCAAGATGGTAGTATGCGTGATTCAGACACACTCTTCCAAGCCAGGTACAGCCCCCCCCAAAAAAACGAATAAGAATGTAGACATAAAGTACTTACTTTCGTATTTCTACATATAGTGGCGTTTCCGCCGAGACGTATGAACAATTTCTTCAATACGCAGCTCAATTCTTGGGCAACTTGAGCAATTACAAATCCTTCGGTGACGAAAAGTTCATTCCCCGTTTGAGTGCAGACGACTTTGAAAAGATTGTGCGTGGATCCGAAAGCGAGGAAGCGATCGGCTTATTCGAGCAATGCAGAGATGAATTATACAATGTAGAACCCACTGCACATAATTTAATTGGTTTCCCTCAAGACGGTCATCTTTCTGGTTATTATTCACCCAACATCACCAAGGACGATATCTTGCTCATTCAAGGTTTTTGCGAACAAGAAAAGATTGATCCTTTAAACACTCGATTGTTCAAGGATGAACAAAATAATTATACATTGACCGTGGCAGCCGCAGAGGAACAAGTACCTGCCAAGACCTATACGTTAGAGAATGGATCCACTGTACATGTCACTTTCACAGATTTCCAAGCTTGCATGAAAAAAGTAGCGCAAGCCATCCAGCAAGCCATCCCCTATGCTGCCAATCAGACACAGACGGACATGTTAAAGGCCTATCACACGTCTTTCCAGTCCGGATCGATTGAGGCGCACATGGACTCTCAACGGTTTTGGTTAAAGGACCTAAGTCCTCAAGTGGAAACCAACATTGGATTTATCGAGACTTATCGTGATCCTCAAGGTGTGCGTGCTGAATGGGAAGGCTTTGTGGCCATGATCAATAAAGAACAAACGTTAAAGTTCAATCGATTGGTGGATAACGCCCCCTTATTTGTGGCTAGATTACCTTGGTCAGCCGAGTTTGAACGAGAGACCTTGAACAAGCCTGATTTTGTATCCTTGGAAGTGCTTTCTTTTGCCACTGCTGGTATTCCCGCTGGTATTAATATCCCCAACTATTCCAACATTACTCAGATCTATGGGTCCAAAAATGTGTCCTTGGGCAACGTGATCTCTGCTCAATCCCCTTCTGAGAAATTTCCTTTCCTTCGTGAAGAAGATTTACAGCTTTACAGAGATTATCGTAACTTGTCCTTTGAGGTTCAAGTAGGTACACATGAATTAGGTCATGGTACAGGTAAATTATTTACAGAGGATGAAGAAGGTCAGTTGAACTTTGATGTGAAGAGTTTGGTGAACCCCTTGACACAAGAACCCATCACTACTTGGTATAAACCTGGACAAAACTTCAATTCTAAATTTAAGAGTATTGCTTCCAGTTATGAAGAATGTCGTGCTGAATGCATTGCTCTCTCTCTCTCCCCTCACGAGGATATCCTCAAGATCTTTAATTATGAGGGACAAGAAGCTGAGGATATCCTGTACATTATGTATTTGAACATGGCAAGAGCTGGTCTCACCGCACTCGAGTTCTACAACCCCACGGCCAAGAAGGTAAGCGGGCGAAATAAAAGGGTGGTGTGTGTATACTAATATGTGTATATGTTATAAATAGTGGGGACAGGCACACATGCAAGCACGCTATGCTATCATGAACATTATGTTGAAGGCAGGAGAGGGCTTTTTAGAGTTCAAGCCGTGTGTGGTAGATGATAAAGAGAGTTTGGAGATCCATTTGGATCGTAGCAAGATTCGGTCTGTGGGAGCACCCGCCGTGTCTGAATTCTTGACGAAATTACAGATTTACAAGGCCACAGCAGATGAAGAGGGTGGAACCGAGCTTTATTTGGAAACAACACGTGTGCCAGATGATTGGAATACCATTCGTGATACCGTGATTCAGTCCAAGCAACCTCGTAAATCCTTTGTTCAGGGAAACACTTTTGTCCAAGGTGAGAATGTGACATTGAAAGAGTATGAGGCATCCACCGTAGGCCTCATTCAAAGTTATGTCGAACGTCGTGTTTAAATAAACTTTTTTTTTGTTGTTGTTATTGTTGTCATCATCTGGGCTTTAATCATGTTCAAGGTGGCGTTTTTCTTTGTTGCTATGCGAAATAACCCAAAACAAAGTATTCGGATCAAACAACTAAAAAGGCTGAATCATCATTTTAATTGTTTTTAGATCGTATACCATAAATTATTGTATTACAAAATGAAAAAATCACATTTTTTTACACAAAGTGCGGCTAGTTTTTTGCATGATGTCCCAAAATTTGTTGATTATCCCTCCCTTTCGTTTTATCAAGCCCGTTTCTTGTACCGAAACAAGGAAGAAATCTACGCATTATTTTTAGTTTGTAAGAAAGCACAGACAATTAAGCTTAGAGGAGGAAACAAGACAAGAAATAAAGGGGGATGGGGAAGAGAAACACCTCGTTCTTTAATATGAAGCTGAGTCGACCTTTAGCCACACGCACAAGCCTCGACCAATTACAAGTCCCATTTTTAAAAGAGCGCTCATAGCCCATTTATTCCCTCCCAACATATATAATTAAAGCCCAGGCCAAGAGTTACTCGTGCTTTTTTTTTTACTCTCTTCTCTTGTCTTTCTACCTTTTTTTTTTTTTTTTTTTTTTTGTCAAAGCAGATACTTTTTTTATACCACAGGTAAAGTATCTTTTATTATTCGAAAAAGAGTCTTCTCTCTTTCACAAACAAAAGGAACACTCTTTTTCTTTCCATCCAGTAACGAGACATTACCTTTGTTTTGCCAATTCTCATCATCTGGGGGGAGAGAAAGAGAAAGTTGCTCCGTTTGTTGAAAGGAGAGAGTAGTATTATGGAATATTGTGTTTTTTTGACACTGATTATTTTCCCTCCTATTTTTTAAATATATATAAAAAAAAAGATGGCTGAAATTAGAAGAAAACTCGTGATTGTAGGCGATGGTGCATGCGGTAAAACTTGTCTTTTAATTGTCTTTTCCAGAGGCACTTTCCCAGAGGTAATAAAGAAAAAAGATAATAGGATAATCACATGATTTTGACTTTTGGTGCATAGCTGTATGTCCCCACTGTCTTTGAAAACTATGTTGCAGATGTTGAAGTTGACGGTAAAAATGTCGAATTAGCTCTTTGGGATACAGCAGGTAACATATAAATATATTGTTAAGTGTGCAATTCACTTAACCTCATATCTGTGATAGGCCAAGAAGATTACGATCGTCTTCGTCCTCTTTCTTACCCTGACTCCCACGTCATTCTCATTTGTTTCTCCATTGATTCACCTGATTCCTTGGACAATGTCCAAGAAAAGGTAAAAGTAACATTATTTTTTAGTTTCTATTTTCTAACTCCTTCCAATAGTGGATTTCCGAAGTTCTTCATTTCTGCCAAGGATTGCCCATCTTACTCGTTGCCTGTAAGAAAGATTTAAGAAACGATCCTGGAAAGATTGAGGAATTGAGAAGAACTTCTCAAAGACCTGTTACTGCCGAGGAGGTAAACGGAAAAGAAAGAGCATGCTAAAAATAGATTTATTTATTATTTTTACTTTATAGGGCTTGGGTGTTGCACAAAAGATTGGTGCTTACAAGTATCTCGAATGCTCAGCAAAGACAGGTGAAGGTGTACGTGAGGTTTTCGAAAATGCCACTCGTGCTGCCTTGATGAGAGGCCCTAAGAAAACCACTGGAAAGCGTGGATGTGCCATTTTGTAAACAACATTTGACACACGCACACACACACACACACACACACACACACACATACTCACACACACACACACACACACACACACACACACACACACACACACACACACGATACTCTATAAATAATAACTTTTTTTTTTAATTATCAAACTAAAGATCAATGGATGGTTTTGGTTTGAATTTCTTGGCGGCTCTTTCGGATGGACGTGCAACTAATTGTTGACCATAGACTGTAAAGTCCTTTTTAATTTGGTTCACATGTACATTAAATATACTGCTATTTTTGGGTATTTCTATAAATAATCATTTTAGTTTGGAATATGTCAGTTTCATTCGTGTACTTACGCTTCAGCTTATTGTCTTTTGTGATGATCTTAAACATGGACAAAGTCTCCTGCACCACTAATCCCGATGTGCCCACATACGATGGATTTGTGCTCTGAATGACTGTAAAGGGTGCGCCATGAAAATCTGCCTTGATCAACTTTTGCTCAAAGTTAGCTGTACCTTGCAACAGTAGTTTCTCCATGTAACCTTGCCATAATTCACCCAATGGCTGAAACAGGTGATACTGATGGGCTTCCTTGGGTATATCATACACTTTCAATCGTCGTTTCTCTCGCGCCGTAAGCCTGCCTTCCTTCTTATTTCTCAGCTTCTTCTTCAAGGCCTTTTTATCCGTTTCCTTGATAAAGGTGTTGGATCGATCCACATGCACTGGCTTCATCTTGTCTATCACTGTATCCACGTTGGATGTGGGTTTAATAAACCCTCCTACAAACTCTTTCACTCCAGCCTACATTTCTAATATTAGCTTCCCAGTATCGCTTCCCACTTTAAAGTTACTTTACTGTTCCAATTTTGTTGCTGCTACTGCCGGGTAACGGCTGATATACACTAGCAGCTAATTAAACAGGATGAGCCCCATGTCTCTTTTTCTCATTTCAGTCTTACCTTTCTCCATGATTGAAAATGAAAAGAGTTTTTTTTTTCTTCTTTAAAAAAAAAAGCGTCACTTTTTTTTTTTTTGTCCCGCGTGTGACACTCATTGAGAGATCCACAATTCATGCTGCCATCATGTTTCACACACATTAAAATGGCACCTTCAAGTTCAGGATACCATGATATGGCATGTCAATCGACGTAATCGTTTTAGACTTAAGTGTGTACACTCTCACGTGACTCTAAACAAAATACGTTTTAAAATAATTATACGGAGACATTTCCCTTATTCAAAAGGTGGTGGTGGTGGTATAAATTATTTATTGTTGGAACTAGAAATTGAGTGGCATTGTAACTATCCAAGGCATCCCAGAACTGTAAAACATGTCTTTTGTTTTGATGAATCTAAATCTCTTTTGATAAGGTCTCACCTAATTTAATTCACTAAAAAAAGACACTTACATTCATCTCTGGCACTGTCCATTCTAAAGTAGGTGCTGTGATTTTATCACTAAAATCCCTTGGCTGTCAAACAAGATAAAAGTCTTTTCTTCCACCATGACTAAATAATTCCACAGGCCTGCTTCCCATTTTCCAAACCCTTGAATTGCCATAGTTGACCTGCAACAGATATACAGCAAACACGGTCTCACCACTTTACCCAGGATTTCTCTTCTATCAACAACAGAAACATATTCAATTTGACAGTTGGGGCATTATTTTAAAATACGCCGAAGTTGTGTTTGTACCAAGAAGATTAAGTTCTCCATAGCGTATGTCTCATTTTCTGCTGCATCGGTCTTTTTGAAATTGTGGTGTCACAAGGAAAGAGGGCTATTGAATTGAATTCGTTTTTGGAGTCATAAAAGACGCACCCATTTATTCAAGTAAACCCACTGATGGTTGACTCACGAAGTAGGTGATAAAGAATTCATTTGAAAGTCATGTTAAACAGCCAATGAAGAAAGACAATGGTATTAGTCAAGATAAAAATTGTGTCAAAAACTAGATAATTACATCAATTCACGGCCTTTTTTCACACACTTTTTTTTTTGTTTAAAGACAGTTGACAATGGTTACACGACCTTATTTCAAATGTAGAACAAACGGGTTATAAGCTGTGCACCAAAAAAAAAAAAAAGGGTTTTTATATATGTATATAGAAAGGGAATAACAAACAAAAAAAGATCTAGAAATCCGTGATAGGACCTTGTGTACGAGGACTGATATATAAAGCAGTGGCTTCGGTAAGTAAGACAGGTTCCTTATCAATGGTATCAATCCATGCTTTACCCCAAGCTTTACGACCTTCTAATTTCTCTAGTTCACCATGCACAATCACCCATTGTTCTGAAAAGATGGGTCGACGGTAATTGACATTGAGGTTGGCTGTGAAGCCGGACTTATTTGGTAGACTAGGAATGGTCTTTATTATGAATAAGGGTTAGTTTTCTTTTACAGACGTCAAAACAAGAAGAGATACGTACCACATAAGCGAGCATTTCGTCAAGGACGGTAGCTGCTAAACCACCATGAATCACACCATCATGACCGCATCTAGATTATAAAATGTCAAAAAAATAAGGGGTAAAAATAAAAAAGATGCTTACAAATTTGCACCGAAATAGATTGCCATGACACAAGCAGTCTTATCCTTATTGAAGAATTTAACGGGACGTCTTACAATCATATCTTGACCACGTAAGGTAGTAGCGGTTAATGAATGAGCTCTGGCAGAAGGCGAAAGATGTTCATAGGCAATAACTTCTTCCCACTCGTTCGAAGCACGAAGTTCTGTCACTAATCCAATTGATTCTTCTTGTTCAATCAAGATATCTTCCTGGTTTCTAGGCTCGTCTAATGTTGATCCATAAGGAACAGAGGTTTCTATGGCAGTCATTATCAATGTGTTTAAAAAAGAAGAAAGAAAGGGAGTGAAAATTAAGACGGGGATTCCTTTTTATTTTCCAGAAAAAAAAGAGAAAGACCGATTGGTTAATATGTCGATAAGAAACCCCAAACTCAGAAAAAGAAAATATTCCCCACGATGTTTAAGGGGGGAGTTCGACGATCCATATCTGCCTCAACCTTTATCCATTTTATTCCCATTTAGACCCTCTTCCTTCGAATTCTATTCTACACAATCCTGCTGCACCACCCGAAGCTAAAAACGCTGAAGTCTTCTTATTTGGATTCCACGAAAGCTTTTTTTTTTATAAGATTAGTCTTCACTCAAAACTATTCTCTTATATATTCTTTACCTTTTGGATCGCATGGAAGGAATCACCATATTGTTCATACGAAGTCAGTTTCTTACTATCCTCCATCGTCTATGTTTACAAGGGAGCCACCCACCCCTTATCGTTTTAGTCTTCTCCCCCTTATCTAATTTTTTTTTTTTTTTTACCTGTGATGGAATACCATCCAAATATCTAAATTTATGTGTTTCTTCCGAGTATTCCAACTTGTAAACACACACCTGCGATAAGTACTACTCCAATATTAAGTACAAAAACAAACCCTCCTCCAAAATAACTTACCAGCGCTCTCATCTTGACATAATATAAATTGCTTGTTCTAACCCAACCCACCGAAGTACATAAAGCAAACTGCCCATGATGTTCCGACGAAGCCATTTGCCAACACATACCTGGTGTATCTCCATACTTGGGCATACGCGTTGAGCCATCCTCATTCACGCCAAATGCACGCGAAATATTATCATTGTCCGTGAATACAAAGCAAGGTGCATGGGAAGCCCATGTGGTCGCCTTCATCAGATTACGCGATCGCATCACCGTATACCCTATCGTTGGATCACTCACATCCACCAACATCGTACGTCCATCGTATCCTGTCACCACAAGCTTATCCGCCTTGTATCTACCGTTAAAAATCACACTGGATACGGCAGCATCTAGTACAAGTATCGACAGTAATATATCCACGCGCGTCTCTTGTGCATCTCTGCGTTCGTTGTCACGAAGTATCGATGCCATGTCCCATACAATCACACCGCCTGTGGAGCACCCCACCGCGAGTTTCTGGTGGCCTCCCCATGCCATAAATAGCGGTTGGCTACTAGCTATACCAAGCGTCACTCTTGGTGATTTGACCTTCACTTAAAGAAACTATGAGAAAAGGAGATAGTTGTATACAGTGGATCAACTTACGGTAGATAGTCGATGCATTAGGTTGAGATAACATGTGTCTTCTAACACCCTCGGGATGAGGCACGACCAATGTTCTCACTGTATTATCGCCACAGGTAAAAGAGAGAATACCCAACTTACCTAAGCCATCTTTTTCTTTCTCTTGATAGGTACCATAAGGACACCACTTAAGGTCAAATATCACACCAAAATCATGTAATAAACACATATCCAGTACGGGGTCTACCTGTTCATGCACAGAGAGACACAATTTCCAGATCTGAATAGCGTTTTTATAGGTACCGGTGGGTTGGATATCGCCAATGCCAATATGTTCTTCGGTGGATCCACGATAGCCTGTGACAGCTAGGTATTGTATCTTGCTGTCCTCTTCTTCCATCACGGGTGTCTTTGGCACGAAATCCAGTCCCCATATATTAATACCTGTATTAATCACATAACCCTTCTTGTACTTTAATTGTTCAGCTAGTTGTTGTTTGCCGCGCCGTTAGTTTGGCTTTTATAAATACACACGTAAAAAAACTTACAAAGCTTGATATGTTCAAAGGTTCCTAGGTCATATTCCTTTTTTTCATCAATACCCACTATCACAGGTAAAGGAGTCTTTCGTTTCGGTAAATAAGGTGTTGCTTCACTACTTGGGAATGTCAAGTTTTTTTTTTTTTATTTCTTTTGGGAGGGGGTGGCGTGGAATTCTTACCTGACTTCGACAACTTCCCATTCGTCCTGTAAGGCATGAATATGAGTATAAACAGACTTTGCGTCCCATTCTGAAGTATCTATTAAATGATCGGCAGTCGGTCCTTCTAAATCAAAATCAAGTCCAGGTACTGTTGATTTAAACTGATTGACGTCCTTTGACATTGTGTGTATAATATGAATTTTAATTTTTAAAAAAAAAAAGAAAAGTCCTCTCTATCTTTCTTTCTCTCTCTTTGTTTTCATTCAACCCAGTCACAATGCCACCTGCACCTCAAGCCCTTCATTCAAGCAGTGTGAATCCCGCCAATCTGGTGGAATTACAAGTGCTCACTCAAGTGTCAAGCCAACTTCAATCGAGTGGAGACGTAGCAGGTTCTATCCCTTATTTAGCCAAAATAGTGCAGATCCTGGAGAATCAACAATTGGAGAAGAAGAGTTCCCGTTACAAACAACAATGCGAACAATTGCGTCGAGTCCAAGCGGATGCGCATGCACAGTTAGGTGACGCTTACTACAAGACGGGGCAATATGTGGTGTGTGAGCACGCACTGCTAAGGAGTGTCAAGATTTGGGAAAAGCTTGTGCAACAGGACTCTTCCGTGTGCGGACCGCTGCGAGCGGCCTATGAGCAACTGAAAAGTTCTTATGAGGCCATGGGAAAAACTCAATTGGCCCAGCATATCGAGACTAAGCTTGAGCGATTGGCCTCAATTCATTGAATAAAAGATGTATGTAAAATGTGTCTTTTTTATTTTTATATGAAAAAAGGGAGGGGGTAAAAATCAAATTATACAGAGATGAGATAAGAGAGAAAACTACTCGAGTCGATCGGAGGTATGGTCTTTGCTCTTGCGATGGAGACGAGAGACCCTGGTCTTGCGGTTACCATGAATACCGCGATAGAGTTGTTCACCCCAATTAAAACACTCTTCACAAGCAACTGTTTTATGAGCGATACAACCTGGTTTCCCCTTGGACACGCGAGTCCATTTATGAGCAATGGTGAAGGGATCTCTTTCATCTCCTTTCCATTTGGTTGAATATTCATCCTCTGTCAGTCTTTCATGAAGCATGTCTTCGACCACCATGTTATTGGAGGACCGGTTATCCGTTGGACATTTCTCACAGACTTCTAAACCATGACGGGTACAGAAAATAAAACCATTGACCGTGACAGAGTAAGAGTCCACGGCATTGTTAAAGTCTTCTTCAACTGGGTATTGTGAGTCCATCTTTATTATATATGATGTAAAGAAGAAGAAGATACAAGTCGTAGTGTTATTTATAATTTTTTTTTTTTTTTTTTCACAGATAAATCACACCACCTTGTTTCTACTTTGCATGAATCTTTTTAAGCAACCGGGGTGATCGGGTGTGAGAGTCTATCGAAAAATGGCGTGTGAAATAATAATAAAAACGCCCACCCATCCCCCCCCCACCCAAACAAATGAAAATTACGCCTTTTCCTTTCCATCCCCATTCCGGTTTGTTGTCGCAATACAAAACCCAGTTGTTTGTCCTTTACCTTTTTCAGCTATTTCAGAAAAAAAGATCTCCTGTCATGTGCTGTTTTCAAACAGGTTTTTTTTTTATTTTATTTTTTTTGTAAAACTCATAACACAAAGCGCATGATTTTTGTCCGGGCAGTTTCATGCAACAATGACAGCTCTTTTGCACTGATGGGGGGAGAGACAGAGGGACCGGAGTTTGAAAAGAAACAGTCCCTTTCCAAAACCCTCTTACCCTCTTTTACCCTATTTTTTTTTTTTTTTTTTTGTAGTTTTTGCTTTACTCAAAACAGACCATTATAAAACAGTCATGGCGAAATCAAAACGATCGATGAATCCCGCAGACGAGTTGCGTAAGTTTTTTTTTTTGTTAAAGTCACCATTGTTTATTCATGGCTCTCTTTCGTTAGGTAAGAAGCAACGTAAGCGAGAACTTAAAAAGGTAAAAAGAATGAACCTTGAGAAAAAAGGCTAATGTGAATGTTTTTAGAATAAAGAGACGAGAAAGAATCTGCGTGAGAATGTATTAGCGAAAAAGGATGTTGGCAAAGTGAGACAAGATATTGCCAGACTAGAGCATTTGGGTAGGATTAGTTTTTTTTTTACTCGCATTTTTATACTCATATAAAAAAAAAGCTGCACAGGGACAGTTGGATAGGATTGGTCAGGCACGTCTTGATGAATTAAAAACTGAAGTCGGCAAGATTGAAAAAGCGAAAAAGGTAAAATAAAAAAAAAACTTCTATGCAAAAAAAAGTTAACTTATTTTGCATGTTTTAGGCCACAGAGTTAACAGGGTAAAAATAAAATGTGTGGATGTGAAAAAAGGCTAGAGCTAATAAAAATAAAAAATAAAAAAGAGCACAAGCGGCGTATGCTGCACGCATGCAAGAAAACGAGAAAAAGACGGAAAAGGAAGCTAGAAAATTAGTGTTTGATCCCAAGAGCGGTAAATTTGTTCCAGCTAAAGTCAAAGGTAACTTTTACCCTATTTTTATTAAATAAGACTAACTAGATTTCGTAACAACAACAAAGAGAAGAAAGTATCTTCCTTGTCA
Organism: Mucor saturninus; assembly: GCA_016758985.1. NCBI lineage: Eukaryota > Fungi > Mucoromycota > Mucoromycetes > Mucorales > Mucoraceae > Mucor > Mucor saturninus. The sequence goes on from JAEPRD010000093.1 coordinate 17,926, forward strand.
ACACACAGTGGATCGGAATCATCATCATCTTCTTCGTCTGATAGTGAGGATGACTCAGACTCGGATATGTTGGAGGAGAGTGATAATGAAATCCCTCTGCCCTCGGGGGAGGAAATACCAAAGATTTTGACAGAATCGGATGATGAATATGAGATCCCGTTACCACCAGGTCCTCCTCCTTTAAGACCCTTTGAGCAGCAATTCACACCAGTCGGTAGAATGCCTCCTCCACCACCACCGGGAGGTCCCCCTCATGCCGTTGTCTATACTCCCGGTGGTCGTATTCCACCACCACCTCCTCCTCCACAACAACAACCTATGTACTATCCACCCGTGTACCAACAACCCATCTATCAGCATCAACCCGTCTATCAACCCGTGTACCAACCTCCCGTTCAACAACCGACATGTAAGTTTTTATCAGAGAGAGAGAATAAATAAGGCTAACATAACCAATCTATACTTAGATGTTTCGAAACCGGTACACTATGAACAACCGAAAGAAGAAAGTTTGTCAGCTGCTGTTGCACCGACCATATCTGCGGAACCTCAACTTCGTGATCTTCAAAAGGAATTACTCGGTTTTGTACCCGCTGCTTTACGTCGCAAACAAGCGATGGCTAAAAAAGTTGCTTCTTTACCTAAAGGTGCCAGACCCAATATCAATCCTGCTCCCTCCTTAGAAGATTAGATTTTTTTTTTATTTTTGGGTGGGAAAGTGATACAACAGATAAACATTTATTAAAAAGCAAAAATTCTCACCAGACATTTTTTAATTGTTATTTTAAACGTCATTGTGTGGGATAATATATAATTTTTTATTTGTAAAAATAACAAATGGAATATGCTACAATGAATGAATGTAATGAATGGGTTTGACTGAATGTTGATGTTGATGTGGATGACGGATAGACCATAAGGGGTTCATATCTACTGGCGTTGTAGGAGATAAAGGTGGAGAAAGGAGAGGCTTTACAATAGAAGGTAATGAAATTGCATGCTTCATCTGTTCTTCCTCCTCTTCTTCTTCTTCTTCATCTGAGTCTGAAGAGGAACAACAAGAATCTTCGTCGTTCAATTGCGCCTTGGGTATGATTTTAGCCGTATAATTGTTGCCATGGTTATTATCCCAAAATATACGACCGGCCACCGCATATTTTACAGCCAAATAGATGGTTGTCGTCTCATGACATGCATCCAAAACAATCTTGAAACCAAATCGATCCCATGTATGTGCACTATGTGCTATCGGCTCCTTATAAACCGCATTGACTTGTTGTACCGTCACCCAATCGTCCAAGCTATAGTGTAGACTGACATGCTTTTCAAACGCAAGATTGGCTACGGTGCATGTACCGTTCAATACATGGTCTACCAATGACACCCCTTCCATGCGTACAGCGGGGGTATTTACATCAACTGAAGAAGGCCAATTCGGCAGGCGTAATCCGTATGTATAGACAACCGGCGATGAAGGGTCCGATTGACAGGCTTGGGGCTCATCTGTTTTTAAAAAGAGTCGTACACTCTCCAATGAATCACAAAAACGCACAGATTTCTTTGGCTTTCGACTCTGACTTTGATAACATGTCGCTGGCGATGAAGAACGTACAAGTGGGGGTCGTTTAATTAACGCCACACGTCGATGCTGCATATCCGTCATCATTGTGTAATAAGGGTTTTTTTTTAAAAAAAGAAAAAAAAAAGTTTTAAACAAGAAGGAGAAGGAAAAGGGTAAGATACTCCCAAAATTAGTATATTTATAGGAAAAAATAAACACATAAAAAAAAAACTATACACACAATAAAAAAATGTTCCCACTCTCTAATTAAAAACAGCGGGAAAAATCCCTCCATCCCCATACGTTTTAACCATAGATGGAAAAAACACTTGGACATTGCGCCTCGACTGTTTTTTCTTTCTCTCCAATCCATAATTTACAAAAGAGAACATCTTGTGTATTCATCTCCATCTCTTTCTCTTCACACACGCATTTAGCATATTACAATAAACACACACGTGGTGCAATTGCCTTTTTTTCAATTGACTTTTGGATGCTTGTTTTAAACACGCCATGGATTTTACAATCGGGGTTTTTACAAGGAGTCCCCAATTAAAGATTTTCCATTTCTCTCTCTTAACCTTTTATCATATTTGTCTCTAAAGTATCATCATCACCATCACATTGCGGTACATTCTTTTTTCGTTCATCTGCATTATATGCGGGGATTGGAAACCTTTTTTTTTAATCTACTTTTTAAGAAGTTCCGGCTCCCTTGCCTTGACACCAGTAATAGTGGTATTGTAAACTTTATTTTCAAAACTTGTCAACGGTTTCAGTCGATGATGGTAAGGGAGATGATGTACTTCCTATAGGCCCATTCTAGAGCTACCCTCCCCCCCACACACACACCCTCTTTTTCTAAATCTGTTACCGCTCAGTCGCCGGTAAAAGTTTATACTTGTGTCTACATCTTTTAGTTGGACGTTTACTTTACTATATCCGTGATTGAAATCATAACCTCCCCTTTCCCCAAACCTAAAGCAGTAAGGTCTCCCATAAAACACACACAGCTGTAGTCAGAATACACCCGTCCCGAGTCAGGAAAAAAGAAGGGTCCTACTAAAGCTCTCTCTCTGTTCGAATCTTGAGCCTCTTGAGAAAACGATTTTGAACAAACCTTAAAGTAAATACAGTGAAATGATAGACAAGGTGCTCTGAATTTGTAATCAGTTGGAATTTTCCATTATTTTAAAAAAGGATTAGTCAGTAGCTGCCTTTTTTATAAAATTAAATGTTGATTATCAATCTGATTGAGCCAGTTGATATAGACTGATTTAGTTAAAAGAATTCTTTTTTTTTTTCCAGGTATTCTGTATTGTAGTAACATGAAAGGTTAAGACAGAGATAGATCATATGAATATACAAGTGTACAACGAGTCATCTATGAAGCAATTTAATATCTCCCTTTCGGCTAAATTGCAATGAAAAAGACCTGCTAACTATCAATGGCTTTTTGCAGTAAGATTGTATCAAAAGAATGACTGTAACTGGAAACCTTCCCGTCTTGCAATCATCCAAAATGAAGTCATCTAAAAAAAAGTAGGATTTTTTTTGGGGTTGTCTATGAGAAAATGCTATTGTGACATGTAATTAAACACTTGGGTTGTGTTTTTGATTTTAAATAATAAAAAAAGCAGTAAACGACAGCAATGCGTTCGTTTAAACAGCTAAAGAAAAAAAAATTACTACTTACTAAATGCTTTATTTTTGATGAACTTCTCTTGCTTCGCTTGGGCAGTAGACACGAGATAAGTAAATCACATCTTTAAACTTTACGGGTCTACATCAAAAAGTAGTTAAATCCCGAGGTTCCACTTTAATTGTGTATAGGCATTCAAAATCATATTCCAGACAAAAGACCCTTAACTATATCAAGACAAAAACTTGATGAGATATCACTAAAGATACTTCCCAATGATGCTAACATAGTATAGAATAAGGTGACATTTCAAAAAAAGTTTCTCTTTGGCTGAATCTGAATACTGCCCCCCCCCACCACCACACCTTTTCTCAAAAAGTGACCTTTGAGAGAGTAGCATGAACACGTTTAGACTTTTTGCAACCCTGTCATGGCTTCGGGAGAGGAAAAAGAAAGTTTGTATCATACAAATCGCACGTTATGATAAACAAGTTCATTTGCCCATGATGGCGGGATCACTGATTATTTAATCAATCACACTTTAAACAATTAGATAAGCTTTATATTTACAAATGTTAATTGATTCATATCTACCCACAACTGTTTATCATTTGATTTGATTTTTTTTTGTTTAAAAAAAAAAAAGGCGATGATAAGTGAGATGTATGCATAGGAAGACACAGACACAAGGCTTTTTAGTTAGATGTGTGTAAGTAGATTTCAGAGTTGGGTTGTCATGACAACTACCGAGGGACGGCAGTTCCGAAACAAACAAACACAAAAGTTGTACATCTACCCTCATTCTTGACAAATTGTATTGTAACTATTTTTGGGCAGAGACTAGCCAATTATTAAAAGAAGGTTTGACATAAGTATAAAGGCTTGTGATTTTTTTAATATATCAGTCTTGAAAATGTACACCTTTTACTCTTTAGGGGCTCTTTTACCACTTTCTTTGATGAGTAAAGATCAACTGAGCCACACCATGTAAAAAAAAAAAAAAAAAAAAAAAAAAAAAAAAAAAAAAAAAAAAAAAAACGATCTCGAGTTGTCAGTAAAATCGAATTGTTGTGTCAAGATGACAATTTTTTTTTTTTAAATCATACGTGAATGTTCTGCAGTGTCGTTCCTGTCTCCAAGCAGTGAAGCTCGAAAAAAGGATATATCAAAATGATGGGTTAGAAAACACTTGTGATGAGTGTCTGTGTATCTATTTAAACGCCCGTCTCTATATAGTTCGTGTTAATTAACGCCACAGTGTCGAGGTTGCATTTATCCATCATGACTGTTAAGCAGAAAGAACAGCGGGTGTAAAAAGTGATTTAACCAAACATGGAAATAAAAGTTGGACACTGCGCCCTTTCTCACTCCAATCCATCATGTACTAAAAAAGATCACATTCACAAACACGTATATATAGTTTTCACACACACTCACACACGTGGTTCGATTACCTTTTTGAATGACTTGATACAATCAGGAAGGATTGTTTTAAACACGCCATGGAAAATAATAATAATAAAACGATTACAAATTTGACCGGGGTTTTTATTTACGAGAGAGGGAGTAAAAGAGGGGTTGGGGGGGAGAGAGAGTGTGTGTTTTATGTATAATTTTACACTTGGGTGACAGATCGCTTGTTGTAACGTCTTCTTCTTCTCACGACGGTGGTTGGCTCCTGTTCATGAAGCACAGAAGATAAGTCTAAAGAGATATAATTTTTAATTTATCAGACTTAATAATAGATGAACTTGGGTTACCCTTGTTGTAAAAGTAGCTCATGCGGGAGCGTTTTCTCTTTTTGGGTGTCTGCTCTGTATTGGAGATGTGATGCATCTCTGTGTGATGAGGATGAAGGGTGTCCAAGATCTGTGGTAACAATCTTCTTCTTGCATTAATAAACCAATTACTGATCTGATTCAAAGTCAGACCGGTCTTGTCTTTTAAACAAGTTTTCTCGACTTCGGTAGGATATGGGTTGCGGCAGTGATCAATAAGCCATTGTTTCAATACGGCCGTGACTATTTTGGGAAGATTACCTCGACGTTTGCGTGTGATGAGAGTGGTTGGTATGGGAGTACTACTGCTGCTATCACTATTCGATGAAGAACAGCTAGAAGAAGAGGAACAAGTACTAATGATACTATTGTTGTCAGATTCGACGGTTGGCTCTCTCAAAACCTGTTTCACACGGGAAGGTTTGTTTAATAAGATTGGCATATCCGGACTCCTTGTGAAAGGGGAGCGACTGTGCTGGATGATATCGTACCATGCTCTTCCGTTTGATTTTAGCATCAGTCCCACCTTGTGCTTCTTTTTTTGAATAAGCGGAGTGTAGTAAGGATCTCCATAAGGAATATGAATACGATGCGTTACACCCGAAGATGGGTCTGAACTGTAGCTATGGTCGTGGAATAGGATGACAGGTTTAAACATACGGCACTGTTGTTATCTATTTTAGTATTCATTATCTATTCATTACAAACATCCTTACTTACACTCATTTTGATTTTTGGATTTTTTTTTTTTTTTTTAATATGTCTTGTCAATGTCAAAAATAGATATTAAAAAAAAAAAGAAAAAAAAGAAGGATAAACAGACTAGGGCTCTTTTTATAATCAAATATTGGAATAAAAAAAGGGGCTATGCATAAAAAAATTATATAACAAAAGATGTAACAGTTTGTTTACTTGTTTATGTTATGACCAAAATATTACGAGAGTCAAAAAAAAAAAAAAAAAAAAAAAGAAAGAAAGCGCAAAAAAAAAAAGCAAGTGTGTGTAATATGCTTTTTTTAGTTGGCAAAATTTGAAGTACAGTAGTTACTCACTGTCAATTTGAAAACGTTTGAGATGAGCACCATTTGATCATGTGTTTGAAACCCAATTGGTCTCTCTCTTGTTTATGTGACGACTTTTATAAAAAAGGCTGAACTATATTTTTGGAAGAAACAAGTAGCTATCACTTTCACTTGTCCTTTGTGGTTTTTTGGTCCATCATCTCACGCGGATCCAAAACAATTTAAACTTTGAAAAAAGATAGATAGCATTCCCAGCCCAGAAAAAAACTTTTTTTTGACAAGCACAAATCATAAAACATTTCTCCTACGAAGCTGATTAGAATTTTTGAATAAACAGGAATTTGTCGTTGCTTGTCACTCGAGTATAATTGATTAAGGGGGGGGGGGAATATAAATGATTTAACTGCGTTTTTGTTTTTGCTGAGTAAATGCAGGCTATTACTTTTTTCTATTGTCAGATTATGAAGGTTTTAACATAAACCATTCTGATATTGTCAATAAACACTTAATCTGAAGGAGTTATCAGGTATCCGCCACACATGGACACAACTAATAAACATCAACTTAAGCTACTTACAGCGCATATAGTGTGAGCTGGACAGTATTTCGACTCATCAAATACACTTTACGACGATATCAGAAATTTAGGACAAAGTTGGACAGCTCGTTATACGTAACACGTGAATGTTTTGAAGTTTAACTACTACGAATGACTTTTACGGGCTTACTCAAGTGTTTTACAATATCTCCTTCTGACATACTGGCGACATACGAGCTTTTATCTAAATGTTGGATCAAGTTAAAAAAGAAGATACCAGCAAGTTATGCTGGTTTATATTTTACACCTACTACTACTACTTCTACTCTGCCTGTCCGGGAGCAGCAGAAACCTCTTTTTAGAATTGTGCAGCCTATTACAAATAATGTAAACCTACCAGCCCTAAAGTTGGAAATCCAACTTGGGAGACCCCCCCCCTCTCTCTCTCTCTCTCTCAGCAATAATACTAGCCGCAGTCGTAATACAAGTATCCTGCACAAATTAAATGTCATACTTTAGCACGATTATTTTCTTTCATAAAAGATGAACCTTAAAGTGTGTGAACGAGTTTTATTTACAGGATTGACGGGACGATAAATTAATTAGTTAATCATACCAATAATAATAAATGTTTGAGCCTTTACTTATGATAGAAACACCTGCCCCGGGGCTTACATGCTGACCGTAAGCTTTTTTCTTAGATGCACGTGCTGGCTTTATTCTTATAATCACGTGATAAATAAATAAAAAGTATATCAAATGGAACAGACTGTCAGTGAAAGTACTGAGTAGGTATTTATTGACATTTGTTACATAGGATAAAACTAGTCAAAATTTCATTAATGAAAAAGGGGGTAGTGTTATAAAGAATAGGAGAACAACAACAAATATACTAATAATACATCACAAAAAATGCAAATCCATTCTTTCATTCGTTTCATCTGCATCTACTGACAATGCACAGCACATACATCCCCAAACTTTTTTTTTTTTTTTTTCGCGATAATGTAACTATAATAAGTATATCCAAAATAGATACATTTTTATTTATACCTGTCACCCAACTTTGGAAATATAACCAACGGTTCTCGTTGTAATTAATATACAGCCTCTGTTTTATATCTTTATTCCCCTCCTTATTTATGTACATGATGCAACCTTGGTATAAATTTTTTGGCTTATATGACATGTCTGGGGTGGCAAGTCACAAAGAAAAATTAGTTACCGGCTCTCCCGGAGATCTTTGCATAGCTATTCTAGCTTGCATGAGATTTTCAGATAAGTTAAACCTTAAACACATTATGTCAGTAAAAAATGTATTGAATCTAATAATTTTCGTTATTTACTTATTTGGATCATGTACACCACGGCGGAAAGGTGGGAGAGTAAGACCATCATCTGAAACTAATGCTGAAAAGCCTATCAGAGCAATGTTCAAAGCACCGTTTTGGTCTCGATTTGATGTAGTGGACTTGTTGTATACACGTCTGGGACAATTTTTATTGACACAAACCACTGCGCCTTTTATCCTCTTTATGGATTCACCTCTTCTAAGTACTTGCTTAGTGGTTGGTTCAAAGCATGAAGTGCAGGTAATTGTTGATTTGTATTCGTCTACAATCATAAGCTTGTCCTTTTCAATTTTTTGAAGCTCGGCTATTATTGGTTTTATGCTTCTCCTAGTATGGCCTATCATATATGTGGTAACACCAGACCAATTTCCCAAAAATGACCACATGATATTATTATCTTTACTTCCTAAAGATGTGACCAGTTTTTTTCTATGCCGGCTAAAAAATGCTTGATAGAATTTTTTTTTACGTATTTTTCTGAAGACCTTCTTTTTTTCCAGATAATTCATATCCAGTTTATCTCGCCGTTGTCGTTCTTGACTATGCTTCGTAGAAAATGTGGCATGGTTTACGATCTTTGCAGTGAAGTCTAAACTGATTTGTTTTTCTTTTGCGACAGATTTTATTGGCTCAATATTTTTCAGAGCTGTGTACCTGTTTATACTTTCAAACAACAGAGAGCTTGTTACACCTTTAAATGAAGCGGTAGTAACTACCCCTGGGTCTATTCCCTGGACTGCGATTTTTCCTTTTGCCAGACATGCTACATCTTCATCTGAAGCTGATGATTTGTTGATGATTGCTGGCGGGGGCTGTTTGTGGAATAATTTGTTCAACCTGTACATTTCTACCTGACTGTTGGAAATAGCAGCACGTATACTCTTCAATTCGGTGTATACTTTGTCGCATTTTGCTCTTGTTTCTTTAAGTTCATTGTACTTGTCTTTATTCCATTTATTTTTGACCTTTTCTTCTTTTCTAAAGTTTCTTGCTTGGTCCATTCTAGATTTTTCCAAGGGAAGAAGTGAACGGCTTAAATGTGCCTGCCTTTTTTTAGATTCTTTGATTTCCTCATTTAGACTTCGAATAGTTTCTTTCAAATTGACATGGTCATCAAGGGAATCGTTGTTTTTGGGAGCTTTCTCCATTTCCGGACGCGTATCTGAACTCAATTTTGAGCTACTTTCAAGTGTGTTTTTAATCCCTAAAAATTGGAGGGAATGCTTGTTTGAGAATATAAAAGAAAAGGTTGGGTGTAATTTCTGCTCTTTCAAAATTCTTTCTACATAACTTATATCAAAGAAGTTCGCGAATATTAACCGTTTGTCGTTTTCCGTGGAAATATTCATGTAGTTTGTAAAATATGTATTTTCTGACTTGTGTATGTTGTATGATTTTGCAAAAAGGAGATACAGAGATTTACTGTCCAACCTAATAGAGACTTTTTTTTGTGTAGTCGGATGCAAGCTATAGATTCCCATTCTGTTTCTTGTATTATGCTCTTTGGCAAATGCCACAACCGAATTTCGGAGCTTTCTCATTCCAAAAAAACTTCCAAGGCACTCCTCTTCCTTCTTGCAACGCATTTTTATAAGACCATTGACCAGTTTTGCACAGAAAAGAAGAGCTGTTCGAGGTATACTTTCTTGCGAATTGCAATACAACTTTTCAAATATGTTGTCAGCGTCCACTTCTTTTTCAGTGTTCCATGACTGTATTAGCATTATACAAACTGCGGATAGCGCTCTCACCTCCTTGGCTGTTAAATCCTTCTGTGCGTAATCCAAAGTAACCGCTTTGACATCGTCAAAGTTTGAAGATGAAGTAACTACTAGATCTTCTTCGTCTTCGAGTTCACTTTCATATTCAAAAGAGAACATACGGACGTCTAACGATGGAGGGTTCATACCGGTGACTGCTTTTTCTACGTTGGTAGCTGTATCCGCAGATTGAAACAATTTTTCTACTAATTTTTCTATGACAAACAGTTTTCCACTTTTTTTATGTTGATTGTGTATCAATAAACAATCGAAGAGCTCATTCATTAAAAATAATCGATTAGTCTTCTTTTTTACGGAGGAACCTCTATTAGGTGAGGGGGCTTTGGGAGACACCGTGGAAGACTTAGAAAAGAATCTTTGCCTGCAAAGATTAGCTCTTATAGTAAGAGTTATAACCGCTTTTAAGTCTTGCATGTATTTTTGAAAAGTCCACAAATTTGTAAAGTTAATGTAGTATTGATGACAGGCGTATGCAATCGTAGAATTTGAAACAAAATTATGCTTGTATTGATCTTCTAAATTGTTTTTGATAAATGTAATAACTCTTTGTGGGATCATAAAAATAAAATGTTAATTTTTATATGGATGATATATAAAAATTACTTACGCATGCTGGCTTTTGGAGCTTGATTTACCCCCAACACAATTTGATAGTATGCGCCAAAAACCCAGATAAGTAAAAGTATTACTCTTATGTAGAAATTCTTTCTCTTTACGATTCAAGATAGCAATCTGCTCTTGCCCTACGTGTGCCGTTAATTCTGTAAGACCGATACAACTGTAATCAAAGTATGATTCAGGCTTCGTAGGAAAAATAGCACCAGATATTACTGATTCAGTAAATAAGCCCGCTGCTTGAGATAATCCATGTGCACATAAACTGCATTCTTTTTGTAGTTCTTCCATATGGCTTAAAAAACTATTATAGTGGAAGTCTTTGTGAATAACTCTCTTCAGGCTTCTACTCACTGTACGATAATCTTTTTCTGCTGAGTCTTCAGTGTCAATGAGTATTTCTGCATCGGTTTGATCAGAGTTCAAAGAGGAAAAAGAGTTACTACTGCTACTTTCGGCCTTTAATTCCAAAGATTGTTGATGTTCCGTGATATTAGCAATGAAATTGTTAACGAATCCCTCGATAGTGAATTTATTTTGCTTCTTGAGTCGATTTATTTTCTGCTGAACCCATACACCTGATGGGGGAATATCAGACTCTGTAAAATCAGCAAAGTGGTTGCTTTTTATTTTCTGTTCCAGTTTAGCCTGTATAATATTTGCAGCGCCTGTCGGTAAACTTTTCCTGGAAAGACTTTCAGAAAAATTTTCAATCATATTCGGCTTGTTCTTTTGCTTTGCTTTAAATGAAGACCATTTTTTTTCGTACATAAACTTGACTTCTTCCTCCAATAGGCGTAATATTTCATCATCAAGATCATTTCCAATTTTTGTATAAGCTTGCCTTGGTTTTTTCTCGCCAATTTGTCTTTTTTCTGCTGCAGGTGAAATGATAGTGTTGACGACATTAATTGGTTTTTTAGTGTGGGCACCGGGTTTCAAACACACCCTCAACGCAAACCATTCTGTGCTAAATGAATCGCAATGTTTGAATACAGCAATGTTCGGAATATTGTCTTTTTCCAATTGGCTATTTGACGGCGGATGGATAACTTTTGGCTTTGCTCTTGATGAAAACAAATAAATGCGGCAGTTATAAATTCGACTACAAGCATATAGTAAAAGATTCCCTTTGGGTACTACTATTTTTCCGTCATACTTTTTGGATTTGATTATGAACGGATTGTCGGCACCATTGTTCAAGATTTTAACTAACTGTTGAACTGTAGGTACAACATCAGTAGTGAGATTGTTATTAAACGCAAGTTGACCAGCATTAGGGATGATTTTGAGTTGATGAGAAAAGAAATAATTTCTTAATCTACTCTTATTATCGTTGAAGGGAACTTCAAAGTTTGAAACAGCAGTTTCCAATAGTTCAGATAATCTAGTATTATCACTAGTGCTAGACGTGAACGAAGCTATATTGCTATCCAAGCAATAGAATTCTAAGGGAACATCCCCGTCTGAAGAGCCTATATGTAACAAATATGTCAATATATTGTCGTATGCAAGTGGTGTGAGAATTAGCAATGTTTTGTACCTTCAGTACTGCTACTTTCTCCATGGCTGTATTCTAAAAGTAAAGGTCTTGGTTTTTGCCTTACATCTGTTAATAGTAATAAATCTATGGTCAGTACTTGACAAGTGTATAAAAAACAGTATATACATACTTCTTTCATCATCCACTTGGGCTTTCCGTTTCATCTTGAAATAAAGTGGCGAAAGTAAGGAAGAAAGATTGAATCTAACAACATTTTCATTTGATAAATCTAAAATTAACTCTTGTATTAAACAGGTCACAAACAAAGTATTAAAGTAAATACCATTGATTATCGAAAGATGAAAACAGACCATATGTAACTGTCTGACTAGGAAAAAAGGCATAAACTCCTTTAAATTTTTTTTTGTAAGTACAGCATATCCTTATTAGGGGTAACACCTATTACTGTATGATCATTTTATTGTTCGAGCTTATGTCAGCAGACAAGATTCGTCTGCGTATAATTACATATCACCAGTTGGATCGTAACCTCATAGTTATCGTCCTGATTGAAGCATTTTTATAAGTATTTAATTACAGCCTCTGGATTGCCATTCAATTGGTTATTAAATCAATTACAGCCTCTGGATCACATATCCATTGGATTCTGAATATTTTCACGGGCCAATACAATTAGGATCCAGAGGTCTGTATTACCCCCAGCTATGTTATCTCAGCAAAAAAATTGACACCTTTTTATTCATACTCCGTCGACTACGTCATTCTTCTTTAGGGTACACCCCAAATTGTCGCGTCTTACTTCTTTTTTTTTTTTTTTCTCAGTGAGCTATTTATTTTTCCCTTAATCTAAATCAGATAAACGTAAATGGGTAAAAAAAGAAAGTCAAAGCCCATGAGACCATGGTGTTGGTATTGCGAAAAAGATTTCGAGGATGACAAGGTGCTTGTCACTCACCAACGGGTAAAATCATGATTGGACACGGGAAAAAAAAGAATTAAGAGCTAATTTAAAAAATAAAATAAAAAAACTTAAAAAGGCTAAACATTTTAAATGTGAAGAGTGTAACAAGAAATTAAGTAAGTCTATCCAACTCTTGGTAATTGACATTGTATTGACATGTATGTATTAGCTACCGCAGGTGGTATGGTGGTTCATTCTCAACAAGTTCACAAGATTAATATCTACAAGTAAAAAATTTTTTTTAAATGATTCACCAAAGAAAGAAAAAAAACTTAAAATACTCACCTGCAAACGTTATTAGAGTACCTAATGCTATTCGAGGTCGAGATAATTTAGACATCGAGATCTTTGGAATGGAGGGTATACCAGAACAAGACATGATTGAACATGAACTTCGAATTCAAGCCAATAATCAAAACGGGAATAAAAAACCAAAGACAACAGGTTCTGGACATTACGGCGAACTTTCGTTGGAACAGTTGCAACAACAAATGGCTGCCCATAAGGCAGGTACAACAGCCATTTCGCCTACTATGAACACAGCTTCTTCTGGTATACCTACCGCAGTAGCAGCCGCAGCCGTCACTTATCCACCCTTACCTACAGCGGCAGCAGTAACAGCAACAGCACAGCAACAACAGTATTATGGGTATGGAGGTTATACTGCTGCCGCTGGTGGTGGTGCTTATGGGGCAGCGTATAGTAATGCTTATTATCCACCTCCACCCCCTCCTCCTCCTCAGCAACAACAACAACAACAACAACAACAATACCCCACATCAGCACAGGCGAATTTTGGTTATCATGCATCACCGGCTGGGTAAGTTTCTTATATTTATATCTTTAAAAAGGTAAATGTGCCAATTTTTTACCCGGAATTTTAAACAAATATATCACTATTATGAAATAATGTAGGATCCCACCACCACCGTTACCACCACAGCAACAAGGTTGGGGATATCAACCGTACATGACAGCACCCACACCGGTTGTGGCAACCACGACACCGGTCACTACCACTGCCAATGCCGTTGGTGTGCCTCCTCCTCCTCATCTTTCGTCTGCCCTTCCTCCTCCTCCGACTCCACATACACCTAGTACACCTGCCGTTGCTGTTCAGAATACGTCTGTGGTTCGTGAAGTGACTCCCCCTCCGCCTCCTCCTATCACTTCACCCTCACCACCTGTAGATAAACTTCAGAAGAAGAAGGCGTCCAAGGTCATTTTAATTTATAACAATAACGAAATTTCACCGGTAAAAATAGAGAGAGAAAAGAGAAAATTCATGCAAAAAAAAAAAAATGAAATCAAATAATCAAGAAAAATGCTAATCTACATATTTTTAGGAGGAACAACGTGCACTATTAGATAAACACAGAGCATCATTTTAAATTCTCTGGTAAGAAAAAAAAGTTTGAACAAAAAAATAAAAAAAAAAAAAAAGTTTGGTTGTGTTGTATAAATAGATAACTCTTTTTAATATGTGTGACCAATTTTTTTTTTTTTTTTTTTTACCCCTTGTTTGTCACGTTTATATTCTGGCAATAAAAAAAAAAAAAGTTTTTATTATTTCACTTTTCTTCTCTCATTTCACATAATCATTTTATTTCCATGACACCACCCGAAGTGACTCATCAACAACGCGCCATGTCCACACCTTTGACAGAACCTATAGAACGACAAGAATGGTATCAGCAAGTGTATAAGAAATACGGCTATGAACCTAAACATAGAACGCCATCCTATTTTGGTCCTTATTTACTCTTACACACTCTGGGAGAAGGAGAGTTTGCCAAAGTCAAATCCGGTGTCCATGTCCAAACCAATCAAGAGGTAATTTAAACGGATACATTTTTCGCTTTGTTAGTATTATTAACTTTTTTTTTTCATTTAAATAGGTGGCGATTAAATTAATGAGAAAGGATCATATTCGACACGCTTCACTAGAGACTAAACTAGAACGAGAGATATCTGTATTAAAGGTAGGGACGACAGGAGTGCATTTAATTCTGATGCTGCTGATGTTAATGATGATGATGATATTGATCTTGATATGTAGTCGGTCCGTCATCCTTATATCGTAAAGTTATTTGAAGTATTAACAATTAAAAATTACATTGGAATTGTATTACAACGTGCAGCAGGTAATACAAGAAACTAGTTTATTTCTTTTTTGTATTAATTTTTCTTTTCTTTTTCTTAAACAGGTGGAGAGCTGTTTGATTATATATTAAAGCATCACTATTTGCAAGAAGTGGAAGCCAAGCGATTATTTGCACAGCTAATCAGTGGAGTGCATTACATGCATCAAAAACATATTGTGCATCGAGATCTCAAGCTAGTAAGTGAATAACAAAAAGCAAAAAAAAAAAAAAAAAAAAAAAAAATCATGTTATATTTATGATGGTTCAAAATTAGGAAAATCTGTTACTCAGTAAGGACCGTGATATTATTATTACGGATTTCGGGTTCGCCAACCGATTTAGTGTTGCGCAAGAAGATTTGATGGCTACATCGTGTGGCTCACCTTGTTACGCTGCACCGGAATTAGTCATTAACGATGAAAATAACTATGTGGGTACAGCTGTAGATATTTGGTCATGCGGAGTCATCTTATTTGCCATGTTGTGTGGTTATTTACCGTTTGATGATGATCCAAGTAACCCTCAGGGTGCCAATATTAATGTGTTGTACAAATATATCCTCAGTACTCCACTTGAAATACCGAAACATGCCAGTGAACACGCCACCGACCTCTTACGTCTTATGTTGGTGCCTGACCCAACCAAAAGATGCACCGTAGATCAAATCAGAGCACATCCTTGGTTGTCTGACCATAGAGACCTTTTAGACGAAGATTGGCTTTTATTAGAAGAACCACACATGACCTTGGACGCTCGGCCCGTCGTCACTCAGAAAGACACTATCATACCCTTACACGCACGGATACCGGAATCTCGGGATCACCAACCGTCCCCTTCTCCTTCTTTCTTGCAAGCCAAATTCATCTCAACCCTAAATCAGCCATCTCCATCTCCACCAATACCACAAAGTGTGCCATTCAACAAAATACCCAATCGTTCTCAAAGTGTACAGCAGCCATCATCATCCAATAGAGAAAGAACTACCAGTGAAAATTACCGTTATTCGCCTCCTTTACCTGTACATATCCTCCCTTCTGTATCCGAACGTGTGGACCCACAACAACAGGTCGTCAAGACAAGTCGACAGAAACTCATGGATTGGTTTAATAAACGTCGACCTTCCATTTCACAAAGCACCATGTTTAACAAGTCAAACCGTGCTGGCGGTGGAATGCCAGACAGACCGGCCAGCGCAGTTCCAACCGTCACAATACCCACCACGAATCCTGTGCGAGCCATGTCGATCGGTAAGCCACTGGGTTCGTATGCAGCTGATTTCAACGACTCAAAACTCCGATTACATCGAGGCGCTGTAGATCAAGATGCGCTCACTAGTAAAGCACCCAATGAGGTGCTATTGACGATCAAGGAATCGTTACAATCCATGGGTATCGAGATGAAGAGGACGAACGATTTTAAATTAAAATGTATACGACCGATGCGAAAACGAGCACCTGTCACCACCAAGAGAACACGAAAGATCAGTGCAGTACCTTTTAAATTATTTTTTACCTCATCCACCATACCCACACCCACAACCACAAAAGAATCGACGGTGGTCGTCGAAAGAGAGGTTATATATGGAGAACAGGGGATTGATAATGGAGAGGAAGTGCAATTTAGTGTTGAATTATCTAAAATTGAGAATTTGCCTGGATTATATGTGGTGGATATCAAGCGTACGCGAGGTAATATTTGGGCATTCAAGTTCCTATATCATACCTTATTGGATCGCTTGAATTTAAGTGGACATGCTGCTGGAGGTTATATGGCCCATCGGAAGATTCAGCAGGATATGATTGGTCAGGAACCACACAAGAATAGAATCAGTTACATGACAACCAGTAGTAGTGGAAGTAGTATGATGATTTTTGATGAATCCACCTTACATAAATAATTTATATATATACACATATATAAAAAAAAAGAGTAGGTTTATTTGCCACTCTCTATTCCCCACACATTTACACACATGTACATAGATGACTCAAATTGATGGATGAACTTTTTTTTTTTTTAATTTTTTTCAAACAGGGCAAAAATGATGAGATTGAGTCAGACGGAGTTTGATTGAACCAATGAGGCAATGAGGAAATTGTGTGCTATAAGACGCAATGTTCGCAAATAAAGGGCATATACGACATATTGGCAGATATAGCGGGGGGTCATTTTTATTTTTTTATGATATATAACCAAAAAAAACGCATCTATTTTTTTTTTTTCTTTTTTTAGTTTATATCTTTTTCTTCATACATTTCTTTTTTGTGTACGTCTCTTTTTTTTTTTTATATTATACACACATATAAAAAAAGAGATCTTCTCAAATACCAATCCCCACTTTTTTTTTATTTATTCTTCATAAAGAAAACTATATTATATAAATCATGCTTTTCACTGGTGAAAAAGCTGCGCTTACAGCCTCTCAAGGATTGAGTGAACACGTCTATACCTACAAAAATGTCAAGACAACACAAGACATTAGTAATATTTGGGGAAATCAAACAAGGACGACTGTAAAGGAAGATAATGGTGAACTCCTTTTCAATCAACTGCAACACGGTGTTCATGCTGCAGCACTTGTCTCTGCCGATTCCTTAATTGCTGCTATCCCTCAACTCTACAAGTTGGCCTCGCAACAATCCGGTGTCGTTCTTCACGTCGCTGCCGAAAATGCCAAATCCGCTTTGGCCGATTTCACCAAAGTCATGGCTGTTCGTCAAAGTGGTTTCACCTTGTTGAGTTCTTCTACCGTTCAAGAAGCTCATGATTTGGCCATCATTGCTCATACCGTCGCCATCAAGTCGCATACACCCGTCTTGCACTTTTTCGATTCAAAGCGTATCGCTCAAGAATATGCTACCATCGAATTAGTCAGCCCTGCTGTCTTGGCTCAATTGATCTCTTCAGAGGAGTTGGAACAGTACAAACAGCATCAAATCGAACCAGTGCAATCCGCTTATATTCAATATAAACAAAAGGACGAATCAGAGTCAAAGAAGGACGTCTATACTTCTGTTCAAGATGCCATGCTTCAATTTGCCACTTTGACAGGTCGTCAATACTCTCCTTTGGAATATACAGGTCATCCCGAAGCAGAACATGTGGTAGTAGCTATGGGTGCTGGTGCAACTGTGGCCGAAAAGACCGTGCAAGCTACTGTCGGTAAGGATAACAAGATTGGTGTGCTCAAGATCAGATTGTATCGTCCCTTGTCCGATGCTGATTTGTTAAAGTCTTTGCCTGCCTCTGTTAAGCGTGTGACTGTCTTGGAACCTTGTGTGGATTTCACCAACCTCTGGAACCCCTTGTTTTTGGATGTCACTGCTGCTTATCAAACAGCTGGTGAAAATGCCGTGGAGATCGTGAGTGGACAATACGGTGTAGAGGATGCAGATTTGACGGCTGGTCAAGTCGTGGCTGTCTTTGCAAAGTCTGATGAGGATCGCAAGTTCCAAGTCGCTGATTTAACTCCTGTGCATGTCCATGTCTCTGCTGGTTCAGAACAATTTATCTTGGTCGGTGATGAACAAGCTGCTTTGGCCTATGCTCAAAAGAAGGTAGATGAGGGTAAGAATGCTCAAGTCTTTACTGTTCGTGATGCCTCTCATGTTCGCATCAGTGACACTCAGGGTCCCTTGTTGCCTACCTTGATTGACGAAGCTCAAGCCATCATCATCAAGAAATCGATTGCTGCTCCTATCCATGCTCTCTCTCAAACTGGCGTGGTTGTGGTGGATCAATTGGAATCCTTGGTTGAATCTGTCAAGCGTGAAATTGCTGTTCATGGTGTCAAGGTAGTCAAGTCCACCAAGTCTCTTGCTGATGGGTTTGCTGCTCTTTTGGCCGATGCTCAAACTTTGGCTGTTCCTCAAGGTTGGGAAAAGTTGACTGGTACAGAAGCTCCCGCTGCCTCTTCCAAGCAAGCAGTTTCTTCTACTCTTCCTGTCGAGACTCCTTACATCAAGATGCTTGATCAAGTGTTCCAAGATCGTCTTGAGATTGCCAATGCTGTCAACAGTGCCTCTGTTTGGTCTCGTGATGAACAAGATGCTTCTGCTTCTGCTCCTGAGTTTGGTTATGGTAAGATCGTCAACCAAATCCAACAACGTGCTCGTTTCATTGACCATGTGGAGAATTTGGTAAAGGAGAATCAAGTGTCCGATGATGTTTACAAGACTTTGTCTCAATGGCTTTTGGCTGTCAAGTCCAACAAGTCTGATATCAAGTCCATCAACAAGGCTGCTGAATCAGTTGTTTCTGCTTGTCAAGGTGTTACTAATGCTTCCTATATTCTCAAGCACAAGGATCTCTTGACTCAAAAGTCCAACTGGTTGATTGGCTCTGATACTTGGGCTTATGATCTTGGTCAATCCGGTGTTCATCATGTAATTGCACAAGGAGAAAATGTCAACATGTTGATTGTGGATACTTTACCTTATTCTTCTGAAACTGATCGTGAACAACGTAAGAAGGATATTGGTCTTTATGCCATGAACTTCGGTACTGCTTATGTCGCCTCTGTTGCTGTCTACTCTTCTTATACCGGTGTCTTGCATGCTCTTATGGAAGCCGATGCTTACCAAGGTCCCTCCATCGTGCTTGCTTACTTGCCTCAACAAAAAACTGCTCAAAGCAACCCTGTCTTTACTTTGAAGGAAACCAAGGTCTCTGTCGATAACGGTGCCTGGCCTCTTTATCGTTGGAACCCTGCTTTGGAAGCCGAAGGTAAAGAAGCTTTCTCTTTGGATTCTCAACGTATCAAGAAGGATCTTGAAAAGTTTTTGGAACGTGAAAATCATTTCTCTCAAATTGTTGCTCAAAACCCTGATATCTCCAAGTTACTTGTTAGCTCATTAGAGAACGTAAGTTCAATTTCTTTTATGTATTCGTATCAAAGTTTCTAATTGTTTTTATATGTATATAGGATGTTCAAAAGAGACATAGTGATTTGAAGCGTAAGGCCCGTGAAGATTTCGCTAAATTATTATCTGGTTTAGGTGCTGCCAATGGTCCTCCTCTTACTGTCTTATTCGGTTCCGATAACGGTAATGCTGAAGGTGTTGCTAAGAAGATTGCCAACCGTGCTAAATCCAGGGGACTCCAAGTCAAGTTGATGGCCATGGATGATTATGAAAATGTTGAGGAGCTTGCCAATGAAACCAACGTTGTCTTTATTGTCTCTACTGCTGGTCAAGGTGAATTACCTTCCAACGCTCGTGAATTATGGAAGGCCTTGAACACATTGAATGTCGGTGAGGTTAGCTTTGCCGAATTAAACTATGCTGTCTTTGCCATGGGTGATAGTCATTACTGGCCTCGTCCTGAAGATGCTGGTTTCTATAACCGTCCTGGTAAAATCATTGATGCCAAGCTTGAAAATTTGGGTGCCAACCGTCTTGTTTCTTTGGGTTTGGGTGATGATCAAGATGCTGATGGTTTCGAAACTGCTTTGGGTCTCTGGCAACCTGAGTTCTGGAAGGCTCTTGGTGTCAAGGATGTTGGTGCTGAAGATGATGAGCCTAAGTTGACTGATGATCAAATGAAGATTAACTCCAACTACCTTCGTGGTACTATCGCCGAAGATCTCCTCGATGAATCTACTGGTGCTATTGGTGAAATCAATGGTAAATTGCTCAAGTTCCATGGTTCTTATGGCCAAGATGATCGTGATATCAGAGAAGAACGTAAGAAGATGGGTCTCGAAAAGGCTTTCTCTTTCATGATTCGTGTGCGTATGCCCGGTGGTGTTTCTACTCCCGAACAATGGCTTATGATGGATGAATTGGCTGAGACTCATGCTAACGGTGCTATCAAGTTGACCACTCGTCAGGCTTTCCAACTTCACGGTATCTTGAAGAAGGATCTTCGTAACACCATCCGTGGTATCAACCACTCTCTTCTTAGTACTCTTGCTGCTTGTGGTGATGTTAACCGTAATATTATGATCACTCCTGTCACTGAAATTCCTGAAGTACATGCTCAAGTTCAACAATTCGGTATGGAGATCATGGAACATTTGGCTCCCAAGACAACTGCCTACCATGAGATCTGGTTAGCCGATAAGCAAGTTGCTGGTAACGCTGTCCAAGATTTTGAACCTATCTATGGTCCCACTTACTTGCCTCGTAAGTTTAAGATTGTTATTGCTGTTCCTCCCAACAACGATGTTGATATCTTTGCTCACGATTTGGGTTATATTGCTATTGTTGATGATAACAAGAAGGTCATTGGTTATAACGTCACTATTGGTGGTGGTATGGGTATGACTCACGGTAACAAGAAGACTTATCCTCGTCCTGCTAACTTGGTCGGTTATGTTCCCGCTGAATTAGCTGTTGCTTGTGGTGAAGCTGTCATGACTACTCAAAGAGATTTCGGTGACCGTACCAACCGTAAGCATGCTCGTTTCAAGTACACTTGTGACACTCATGGTTTGGACTTTATTGTGAATGAAATCGAGACTCGTATGGGAGCCAAGTTCCAACCTCCTGTTGATTTCACTTTCACTGATAATGCTGATCGTTATGGCTGGACCAAGGGTGTTGATGACAAATGGCACTTCTGTATGTTTATCGAGAACGGTAAGATCAAGGACTGGCCCGATTTCCAACCCAAGACTGGTCTTAGAGAGCTTGCCAAGTGGCACAAGGGTGAATTCCGTTTGTCTCCTAACCAACATTTGGTCATTGCTAATGTTCCTGAAGCTGATCTCGAAAAGACCAAGGCACTTTTGGCCAAGTACAAGATGGATAACCTTTCCTTCAGTGGTCTTCGTTTGAATGCTATGGCTTGTGTTGCTTTACCCACTTGTGGCCTTGCTATGGCTGAATCTGAACGTTACTTGCCTACTTTGGTCGGTCATCTTGAAGGTGCTATTGAAGCTGCTGGTCTTAAGGATGATGCTATTACCATTCGTATGACAGGTTGTCCTAACGGTTGTGCTCGTCCTTATCTTGCTGAAATTGCCTTTGTCGGTAAGGCTCCTGGTACCTATAATGTGTATCTTGGTGGTGGACACCAAGGTGAACGTTTGAACAAATTATACAAGGAAAGTTTAAAGGAAGAAGAAATTTTGTCTGAAATCAATCCCATCATTAAGAGATATGCTCTTGAACGTCATGCCGGTGAACCTTTTGGTGACTTTGTGATTCGTGCTGGTTACGTCAAAAAGACCATCACTGGTACTGATTTCCATGAACTTTAAAAAAAAAAATTTGCACATTCAAAAACACACATACACTTTATTATAGACAATTTTTTTTTTACTCACTTTCTTACCATATAAATATTATTTGCTTACCCTCATTTTAAAAATAAAAAATCATCTATTCCATGTATATTATAATACAATCAAATCATATAGTCTTATTTTTTTTTATTTTTCGGTATTTTGACAGGTAGATATCTTTAATGTAAAACAATTTGTTCGGGTATGCCCTCGATTTTTTGAATTAATTTAGTATTTTTTTTAAGGTTGCACGATAATGGCGTAACGTCAAAAATAAATTGTAATTTGTGCTACACTTGTATTGCTTTTAACTGATTTTGTACCAAAGATGAACTAAATTGTTTACACGAAAACAGGGATTTAGAAAATAGGGACCATCTTTTCTTTTGTTTTATTTAATATGTCTGGACCTCCAACATTACCTAAAGATGTCGAAAGTAACATTGTCAACTTACCAAGCACCGTCATTCACCCATTTGGAGAGATGCAGGACAGCAGTAGTCAGGCATCTTCGAAATTCACTGAGAGGACACCCTTGATCACACCACCTCCTACTATATGGTCTCGATTCAATGCAAAATTTCGTTTTGGAAAATGGATATTAGTTGGACTAGGAGCATTTGGAATTATACTTGTCATGTTTATTGTGATTGGTACCTTGGGTGTTTTTAAAAACCAAAGGTATAAAAACGAAGCAGGCATATCTATCGGCACGACCAAATATCCTGGGGATAGTTCAGGAACATGGGCTAATAAAGATATGAGCGGACAAGGTGATGGTACATACTATGGTAAGATCACTTGGAAATAAAATGCTATAGTATTTTATGTTATTTTCGTTGTACTAATTTATTTGTAAAAGATCCCGGTGTAGGTCTAACAGCGTGTGGTACTTCATTTACATCTGAAGATTATATTGTAGCCATGGTACTTTGGATTGAGATTGGACTTCAGATAAATTTGCTCAATTCTTTTTTTTACCTTTCTGATCTATAGAATGAATACGATTTTGGTTATACAGATAATCCAAACACTAGTCCCACGTGTGGTATCTGTGTCATGATTACAGGTCCAAATGGGTCCCAGAAAGCTCAAATACAAGATATCGTAAGACCTAAATTATTTTTTATTTTCGGTTACTAACACTTCTTTCCATTGTAAAGTGCCCCAAGGCTGGTTGCGGCAGAGGATCTGTCGATTTATCACCAGCTGTTTATGCTAAAGTAGGAGACTTTTTTGACGGTCGTATTCCTATTTCATGGAAGCAGTGCTAGTTCCAGAGAGAAAAAATTGGGTCCCATTTTTTTTTTTTTTTACAAATTTCTACATTTTACATAATAATAATTAATTAAATAATTCACTTTCAACTCTTCTATTGTACACATTCTGTTACACGGATAATAATTTATTTATACAATAAGATATCAAACATGAAGTTGTATGAGTCCATGTAATGTTATAATTTTAAAGCTGATTATGTAAATACATAAGTCGATTTGTTCCGTCAGCGCTTATGAAACTTGTATTCTGTCGTTGTCTGTAGGGCAATAAATCTACATTTGCTCACATGTGAGAGTAAGGTCTAAATATAAGTAAAGATTTTACTTTACCTGTTCTTCCATATCATATTTAGCGGTAATCGGTTTCAGCTCTTTATTTAAAAAGATCTGGTTCCAAAAAGCCTATTATATTGTTAGCAGAAAGTCAAAGCAATCACCTTAATTTCTGTTCTCACCTTCGCAAACCATCGATGGCCCAAAACCGAAGGATGGAAACAGTCAATGTTGCTGAAAAGAGATATTATTTTTCTTGTAAATATTATAAATGGATTATATTACCTTAAAGCATTGGCAGGAAAAGATAGGATATCAAATGGTACCGGCGTAAACATGACACCAAATGTGGATCCAGGTTTTGCTGGGTATTTGTCAGCAATTTCTTGTAACTTTATGTTGTAATCTATGTTGAGAACGTAAATAATCTTTTCTTATGTAACTAATAGCAGTACAAATACCGTTGACCATTTTCTCCACTTTTTCTAAACCGTTTGGAGCATAAAAGCAGTCGCAGGGTTTTAAAAGAAGTCTGTTACTACAATATTCGGGATCTTTGTTGTAAAAGTCATCCAGATCCGACAGTTTGAACATGCCCACTACAAACATTGATCAGCCCTCTATATCCTTATAACTTGTATTTGTATCCCCGGGCTTACTTAAATTTATAATCACGTTTGAGACTTCACTTTGAATACGCTGTATTGCTGTTTCTATATGATGTGCGTATAAATCTGCTGTGGTTGCAGCATCGAATTCTTCACTACAGGACCTGCAGATATCATTGCCTAAAAAAATATGCCTTCAGTCCGAGCAATTTTCATGAATCATCAAAATATCCTTACTCCCAACAGCAATAGATATCATCTTCCAATCGTGTTCTGCCGATGTGCCAACAACAGTCGGATCCTTCAAATCTATAAAAATGACATTAGGTAAAATCTTACTGTGAACAAAGCTCTTGCATACTAGGAAGAAGATAATTCAATTCATGATTCAAGTTCATAGCCATAGCACCCGTTTGCGCAGCATTTAAATAGTCTTTGTCCTCATAATCTGACATATATGTGAGTACAGTGAATTTAGAAATACCATGATGATACGTACAAAAACCTGGAAAATCTCCTCGGACGTAACTCATAACATGACTCCCGGTAGATGGACCGTGGAGGTTAGGATTATAATGCTTGATAAAATTTGCGACAGTGATAGCATCCTTGTCCGTACCCATAAGGTAGCTTGAACCACGGTATTCAGTCAATGCATTTATATTTAAGAAGCCCAAAATCCCTGGATTGATAGGTATCATACCAAATCCCGCCATAATACTATCATTTCGGTTGCAGGAAAAAAATATTTTTTTTTGAGAATATAATTAGGTTGGATTTATGACGATCCTTTACCTGTCACCTAATGCTCCAAAGATTTTGATATCATCCACACGGAGATCGGTTATATCTTTTGCAGGAGAAGTTCTAGGACTAAGTGTGGGACACTCTGATATGGTGGTAACATTCAGTGCTATCACATTACGAACAAATATGCCGAACGCAAGATATGTAATGGATAATAGTTTCATTTAAAAATTTAGCTTTTTTCTCGTTATTCGTCAATTGAGAGGCCCTCTTTTTATATATTCTTAGTTATTATTTTTTAAGAAAACAGAAGAAAAGCAAGCCGACAAGGCTTATTGCTTGTGTTTTTTAAGAAAACAAGCCGATATGGCTTATTGCTTGTGTTTTTTAATTAGGAATGAAACTGTGCCAAAAAAAAAATGAACGTTGGAATGTAAAAGTTTATTATTATGACGCGTACATGGATTAACGTCGAATGAAAATATAATCGCCTGAAATGGTAGTTATCATATAAAGCATTGTCGATTACCTATAACGGCTGTGGCTTGTAATAGAAACGGACTTAAAAATGTATAATAAGATGAATTCAAAATAAATTTGAAACTTGAACTGATCTGTATTGAGTATAAAAGTAGGGGATATTTATACTAAATGATTTCGGATATGACATATATAAAAAGGTGGCTATGGATAAGATGATGGAGTTGGAAAGATACTAAAGTATTTGGTTACATGCGGTTAATAATTAACGGGCATAGTTGACAAGAAGAGATGGATGGCTAGAGGACGTGACTTTTAACAGCATCTCATTACCACAGTCACACAATTGACTTTAGCGGAACCTTATTTTTGACGTTTGTTTTACCCTTTTAATTAAATCATTTTTTCTCTCATACATCACTATTTAACAAGGTATCCCTTTAGCAAACTCAAAAAAGAACACTCGTGATAGCTATAATCCGCCAAAAGAAGACAAACTTTCGGGTTTTTTTTACCTTTGAGTATCGTTGACGGTACTGTTGGCCAGAATGAGTACATCAATATGTTGGCAGGTAATTTCCATCCTTGGCTCAAAGAAATAACTGGGAATAAGGAAAGGAGCTTCATTCTACAAGAGGATGGAGCTACCTGTCATACTGGTGCGTATGCAAGATGGTGGGTCTTCACTACATACACTCCTTTTCTTACCGCAAGAAGAAGGTTTGTGAAGGCAAAAGTGAGATCTCACTATGAGCACTTGCGGGATGTGGAGAAACAGAAGTCTTGGGATGCTGCCAGAATTCGTGCTGCTGCGTTGGCCAACAGACGAAAGTCACGTATGCAAACGGTTAGTTATATAATTATGCATAATTTGTGGCACTTTACTTACCCCTTACTATAGAAGATGCGAAGAAGACGCAACAACTTCATTAAGTACAAGCTTGCCTTCGAGGCCAAGTACGGTGAAGATTGTGGGACTTTTGTCGATCGGGCATACATGTCCGAAGAAGATGAAAACATCTTGGACGAGCATGATAATGCTTTGACATTCTTCAACCTCGTGCCAATCTGGAGAACCGAAAAGGTTAGTTATAAAATTAAATCAATTACGCATGTTGATTATTGACTTGACCTTTTAATAGCTCCAGGCATTTGTCCATGAGCTGGATAAGCCCAGCATGAAGCTGAAGCCATCGGCCAACAAACTCTGTGTTCCCACACCTAAACCTGCCGAGGATACAACTGTATCCTTGGATATTTTGGCTACGTTGCCCAGATGGGGCGTAGAGACACGCGTTTTTCTTTGAAAAATAAATAAAATCTAAAAATCAAACACAAAAAAGAAAGAAATAATGAGATTGACAAAATATGTTGATAAAGGATATAACTGAAATTATACCGCCCTTAAATATAAATTTTAGGTACGATAGTAGTGATGTCCTTGATATTATCTAAATGTTGCAGCTTTACATCGATTGGAGAATAAATTAAATGTACTTCCAGGGTTGAAGGTGCTAATAACAAGTTGAAACGAAGACTTAAGGTATCAACGGGTCAGTTAGACAAGGTGGAAAACTTGGTGAAGAGTACAGTTGAAGTCGATGCCAGCGAATTTACAGCTCGTTTGAAGGACACAACTCAAGGTTAATACCGAAGTTAAAAAGCGAAGCATGATGATAAGAGTCAAAAGAAGAGTGTCCTTATACGCTTTGACCGAAGCTCTTGAACAAGTAAAAAAAAAAAAAAAAAAAAAAAAAAATGGAACTTATAGACAGCCGGGACATAACAATGGGCAATGTTCCCAAAGAGTCATGTCTCAAGCTACTCGCTCATCTCAACAATCTCAGCAACAGCAACATTCACCATGATCATCTTGATCGTCTATTCTTATCTTTTACTTTCAACTTTTATTTTTTATTTTTTCTGTCATATAAAAATCTCCGTTTTTATAATCGACAATGCTTTTTTATAATCGAATATGATTTTTTATTAACCGACAAATATATTCATAGTAATCGACAATGTTTTTTAAAACCTGACAATTTTCACAGGTATGACTGTATTGATCTCTTTAATGATTACGCAATATAGTCGATTTTACTTGTAACTGGCATTGAAGCAACTTGGGCTGACAGAAGTGCATGCTACAACATTTTACGCCTTTTAGAATAAAAACACAGCCTCATGTACTCATAATCCAGATGTCGTAGAACTCTAAACTGTCCTGTGCAGAGAAAATCCAGATTTGCCACACATGTTTCAAACTTCTTTTCGTGGCAGGGTCACCGTATCGTATGTGCCATTCGCAAAACATTTGTTTAATTATGAATCATATGCTTGTAGACAGCAGTAAGATATATACGAGCAATGCAAAATCGCATTTATTTTAATAGTGATATCTGTGATAAAATACCTTTTATTGCAAATTTTTTTCAAAGATACACTCAAAGCTAATTGATCACATGCTGGTTGTTCGGGAGTTACGGTTGTCACTGATAGCTTATCAAATGTGTCGTACAGACTTTATTTTTGGTTTCTACTTGATCCCACCATCAGTATACTCGTAAAGCATGTTAAGGTGACATAACAACAATAGCCAATAAATAAATATAGTACATATATATATATAAAGCAAGCAAAGTAGCACAGATATTTATTATTCAACAATATGAATTTAAATATATAAAAAAAAAAGAGGGTATTTTTGTCGGCAGGAAATATGGTATATTTGGCACATCTGTGCTTTAAATAAGAGATGTACGGTATATCCGTATTTTTGTTTGCTTTTTTCATTTTTTTTTTTTTTTTTTTTGCTTCTTATCACTTCTCTTACAATCATGACTATCCCTCAAAACCAACGTTTTTTGCTTGTAAAAGCTCAGCAAGCTATCCTTTCCCCTAAGCATACCCAAGGCCCTGCTCAAGTCCTTATCGATCAAAGTACTGGTAAAGTCGTCGAGATTGCCATTGACAATAAGCAATGCACCACCATTGTTGACCAGAATGCTTTGGAAGTCATTGAGCTGGACAACGATCAGTTATTAATGCCTGGCCTAGTCGATGCACATGGTAAATATCACTCAAGGATTGAAAAAGGTTGACTGAGATCAAAATTAACCTTTTTTTTTTTTGACAGTGCATTTAAACGAGCCTGGACGAACAGAATGGGAAGGTTTTGAAACGGGTACAAAAGCAGCTGCCGCTGGTGGTATTACAACGGTTGTTGATATGCCCTTAAATGCAATTCCCCCAACCACTACTGTCGGAAATTTTGATATCAAACTCAATGCAGCCAAAGGCCAGTGTCATGTTGATGTAGGATTCTGGGGCGGTGTTGTACCTGATAACGCGAACGAGTTGCCCGCTTTAATTGGTAAGGGAGTACGCGGGTTTAAATGTTTTTTAATTGAAAGTGGTGTGGATGAATTCCCTTGTGTAAATGAGACCGAGGTACGTTTAGCCATGGACAAACTTGTCAACTCTGACAGCGTCTTGTTGTTCCATGCTGAAATGGATGGTTGCGGAAAGCCCAAAGTCGAAGAAGAAAATATTGATAATCGCACATATGCCAGCTTTTTAAATTCTCGTCCCCAAGAGCTGGAAACCACTGCAATTGACATGATTATACGTCTTACTCAAGAATATCACGAACAAGGCCGATCAGTAAATACTCATATTGTCCATCTTTCCGCTGCCAGTGCCATTCCTGCTATTCGTGCTGCTAAAGCCACTGGAGCACCACTTACTGTCGAGACTTGCTTCCATTATTTGAACTTTACTTCGGAAGCCATTGAAGATGGTGCTACACACTACAAGTGTTGTCCGCCAATTCGCGAGGCTTCTAATCGTGAAAAACTTTGGGAAGCGTTGTTGGAGGGTACCATTGATTATGTTGTTAGTGATCATTCACCTTGTACAGCTCAACTTAAGAAGCAAGATACCGGTGATTTTGGACAAGCTTGGGGTGGTATTGCTAGTGTTCAATTTGGTTTACCTGTTCTTTGGAGTGAGGGCCGTAAGCGTGGCGTCAGCCTTCAACAAATTGCAAACTGGCTTAGTTTAGCACCTGCCAAGAGAACCAAACTGGACCACAAGAAAGGAGAAATTCGTGTTGGTAATGATGGCGATCTTGTTATCTGGCGTCCAGAATCCGCATTTGAGATCAATGTAGCTGACGTACATTTTAAAAACAAATTATCTCCTTATATTGGAGAAACACTCTTTGGCGCCGTTGATCGTACAATTGTTCGTGGCACTACTGTATATAATCATAAAACAGCTGGACTTTTTGCTCAAGAGCCTTTTGGTCGTCCTTTGCTTCAGTAGACCACATTATATACCCCTCTTTTCCATTCCTTATACACTAAATCTACTTTTTTTTTTGTCACGCCACAATTAAGGTTTTAAGATCTATATTAAAACACGTAAATGTTTATGATGATGTAAGGAAAAAGTAAATTACATGGCAATGTGACGATTTTTGTTTATTTTTAAGTGATATTGGACATAGTAATGAGTGATAATTTATTGTACATGGGAGAAGGGGTACAGGCATGTAAGCATATATGATTATTTTTTATTGGTCACGAAAGACTCTGATTTTCCAAGCTTCTTTGTCAGTTGGTGTGGTTACCTTATCATCGTCGAAAGCATCGATAGGAGCTTTACCGACAGCCATAGTTTCTACAACAAAGGGATTATTTTCATCACGCGCCTTTTGTTCTTCAATTTGAAGTTTTTGGGCTAACTCAGCATCTCTTTTAATTTGATCTGTTTTCTCTTTGTCATACTGCGTAAAATAAGCTTCAAGAGTAGCGGGATCGAATCCGAGATCTTCATCTTCATCGCTCGAACTGCTACCATCACTAGGAGGGGCAAAGTCCTCCTCTTCATTAAATCGGCTAGATCTGCTCATAACTGAATCATTGTCTGCTGCAAAAATGGAGGCGGATGAGGAGGACGAAGGCTCTTCGTCTTTCCAAGAACGTGCAAGTAAATCACGCCATTCTGACATACTCTCATCCTTCATCATAGCTTCTTCAGTGACATCATCCATCACAGGATATATATCACAAACTTCACGTTCATCCTCTTGAGCTACGTATTCTGTAGGTTGTTCAACGGTATTTTCAAGTGGGTCAATAGACGTCAGTGTTTTTTCGGAGATAGGCTCATTAGCGGTAAGACTGTGATATAAAAGTCCCCAATAAGAAGCTAGTCCAGTAAAGAACATTAAAGGTTCAAAGCTAACCAAAGTAGCAGCCAAGTATAATTCATAAACAACAACTGCAGCAGTAACAAAGAGTATCGAGAAACAAGCTAAAAGGGCAATTGGTTTGGCTGCAGAAAAAAAGTTAGTAACTATAATTGAACGTTTTGTACTTTTACTTACCAACAATAGGTTCCACATAAAGTCCTAATTCGGTAATTTTCTGTCTCAAAATGCGATAATAAGGTGTGGCTAATCGAATGAGTTTATCTCCAAGGTCGTTGGTTTGTTGTGGTTGTGGTTGCGATTGGACATTGCGTTGTTGAGTTATTTCAAGGGGCGAATCAATAAAGGAGTTATTGTCGATACTGCTAGGAGCAAGAGATGATTTTATGGATGGGGCAGAAGGGTTGGCAACATGTAATGGAACTGGAGGAGGTGAAAGCTGGTTACCCACTGATGAGGGTAAAAGTAAAGGAACAGGAGGTACTATACTGCTTGCTGTCTTCTTTACTCTAGAAGGGACCAATAACTGCATGGTAAATAATTTTTGGAATTCAATTAAAAACTCAATGACGTGTTGAGAAATTTTGTATTGAATAGGGGTATTGTGATCTGGATGGCGAAGAATACCAGGGCTAAAGACTGCAGCGAGATTAGGTATATCCATTTTTGTTTCTGCCTCAGCAGTGGCAAATAAGTTCAAG
Organism: Mucor saturninus; assembly: GCA_016758985.1. Lineage (NCBI taxonomy): Eukaryota > Fungi > Mucoromycota > Mucoromycetes > Mucorales > Mucoraceae > Mucor > Mucor saturninus. The sequence continues at coordinate 49,356 of JAEPRD010000093.1, forward strand.
ATATCGAGAAGATAGAGTAAAAGATGTTGATGGGCAGGCTCCAGGCTTTGGATCAACTTTTGAAACAGTTCAATACGCTGTTCTGTGTCTTTAGGTGGATTACTACCTATAGAAATAAGTCTTATATTAGTAAACCACCATCAAAATTATAGTTGATTGTCGCGTTTTACTCATCACATCACGAAATTGCTGGTAATATTGAAAAGGAATAACCGGATCAGGTAGTCTGTTCAAGTATCTTCTAAAAAGACTTGCTGCATCATGTACAGTGTAACCTTCCCAGTTTAGATCCAACCCGTAACTGCTAGTGCTTTGATCAAACTGAAATTCCAGAGCATTTACACGCTTTGCGCTACCGGAAATTCGAAAGATACCCTCGACATCAAGAGCTAGTATATGGAGCGAGTCAGTACAGTGATAAAGTGCATGGAATTATTTACAAACAAACCATTTTTTTTGAGAAAGGAACCGCATTTTGCAACAATGATAGGAATGGCACCAGCTTTTGTGTGTTTTATGTTGTCTTCATCAATATATCCCACAGTCGTCTTTGCGTATTTTATTGACATGACTAGAGGGATACCAAATACACCCCCTTTATTGAGAAAAAGTGATTAGTGACAACTACACTATGATAATAATTCAAATTATTTTTACCTTTAGGCATGTTATCTGGTCCGACCTTTCTTTGGCTACCATTAGGAAGAGTGACTCGTTTGAGCCAACCACGAAAGGATCTCCTTTTTGTTAACGAGGTTGTTGGGTTACTGTTAGAACGCTGCATGTTAAATATATAAAAATTGATTTCAGGAAAAAAGAAAAAAGACAAAAAGGAAGCTATTGTTTCTTATTTATACTCATGTAGCACACTGTAACAGAAACATCTCGTGTAACCAAATTACGTCAATAATTTAAGCTTATCCATTTCCACTCAATGACATGTAGCCCTAGCTTTATGTAGATCACCCTCGGTAATATGACACGAACATAATAAACATTTTTTTTTTTTTTTTAAAAAATTGAGACATGATTTTTTTTTTAAAAAAAAGTAATTTTATTATTTGTTTATATTTATATTAAATAGACCATGAGCCCTGCAAAGTAAAAAAGACAAGTTAGACTTTGTTTTTCAACGTAAGGAAATATGGAAAAAGTAAAAATAAAGGTTTTTTGTTGATATCAGTTAGCAAATCAGATGTGTTTGAATCATTAATTTTCTTCAAGTTGTTAAAGACAACGGCAATTCATCATTCAACATATAACCTCTCCTTTTACTTCCCCTTGCAGCTTTAGAATATAAACTTACCATAATAAAATATTCAACACGAAAAGAAACCTTGGCGAAACAAAAAAAAAATTTCTTCCCGGTCCCCTTTTATGATCGTTACAATTGAGAAGTCACAATTTACACACCGCTTTCTGCGAGCTTAAATTTTCTTGTGACACGTCCCCTTATTGGATGTAATCCTTTTCCAAATACTCTTGCTTTTAAAAAGTAGACATTGTCAGTACGGTGTGATAGACCCAGTTAAATATGCAACATATATTATACGACTAGTTATATCAAATGAATTTATTCCAAGTGCTGATAAGCGAGAAGCATATTTTTTCTGTAAATGTTGCCATCTTTAAAGTGGGTCCCTGCCTTCACCATTTTTGAGACTCCTTATATCTGCAGTGTGCTTTTTATAGTTAAGCCTTGAGAACACCTCTAAGAAATTATGTTGTAAATACTAGGAACTCTTATGCCCTGTATTTCTGAAAGAATGAATTGGAACAATGAGTAATTACGCCAGTGATGATAACTGTATATGGTGACTTCCATTGTAGTGATTCTGATGATGAGAAAAAACGATAAGTTGGTGGTGATAAAACGGATGACGAAAATAAAAATTCTGAGAACAATGAGGGTGCAGGTTAGTGTTACAAAACGTAATGCTGCAAAAAAAAAAAAAAAAGGGTTTGCAAGCCACTTTTCATTGCATCATCATAAAAAGCACAAGGCCTAAGTTAAATAAATCCGACACTGCACCAGATGCTCGTCTTCTCCACCTTCCTTCTTTCTCTCATTTTTTTTTTTTTTTTTTTTTTTGGTCAGTAAGAAATTTTTTGTTAATTTTTAAAGCCGATATGTGGTCTATAAAAACCAATGGCGTTTGATATATCTAGAAAATAAAGTTTAGCTTTTTTTTTTCTGGCTCGGAACTGACGTTTGTCATACAAGTTTTTAAAAAATTAAACATTACATAACAATGTGGTACCGAACATGGATTTAGTCTTGTGCATGCACATATGGAATAACTCATATACATAAAAATCACATTGAATGGGTGTAATTTATTATTAAAGAAAGGGTCGAAAAACATATCAACAAACTTATAATCGCTATTTTCCTTTGGAAATGTCTCAAATAAATGATTATGGCTAACAACAATGGACTTCAACAATGAGAATGACTTAGATGAGCATAAAAAAGAGAGTAAAAATGATGCCCATAATCAAGAAAAACATGACCTTACACCACGAAGTTCAACAGATCTTGATTCAATGTTGCTAAACCAGAATAATCAATGACGACCAGTCTGATTGGAATAATATAGGAAATGATATCTTAAAAACAAGTTCACTATGCGTTACAACGTTGCAGGTAATCAAGCTGTCTTTCTTACCCTGCATGTCACTGTGAGTATTTTTTGATTGCGCTTTACGAGGAAAATTGTCGTCTCAAATCTTTCTTTTGAAGGAGAGGAATTAACAGCACATATTGGGGATACGTACATCCTGCTGCAAATACACGTGTCCACCAAAGTGACCGCCATTTCTTCAAACAAACGGATTCGGGTCGAAAAAGGGTCATTCATACGGCTTTTACGGGCGTAATATCACAAATATACTGCGCAAATTCAGTGTCATATCAGCGGTTTCTTGAAAACACAAAAACGGGACTACTAACTAACCTTTGCACGATTATTTTATGCCATAAAGTTTTGATATATTCGTACATGAAAAAAAAAAAGGAAAGATTAAAGGAAAAAAGAGTATGAACGAATTTTGTTAATAGAACTGATAAAAAAGGGCTGGTCCTCATCGGAGCGACATATTAATTATTTAATCACCTGTAATGTTTGAGTCTTTACTTACAATAGAAACATCTTCAAATATCCCTAGGATTACATAAACAAGTAATGCTGAACTCGGTAATGATGTTTCAGTAATAGCATGTACCGATAGTGCAGCATATTTGTCATCCAGTGAAGTCTACATTTACTATGAAGGGCGATAATTTTTTTCTAGAGGTAGATATATTTAGCAGAAGGCGTATTGAGATCTTTGCCCAAGTGTTTTGTGATATACTGCAAAAAAAAAAAAAAAAAAAAAAAAAAATAACGATATTTTGGGTAACGGCAAACATCGCCAACTTAGTTGTTTTCAGATCGTAATTTACAAAAAAAATTTAAAGCACAAAAATAATTAAATAATATAAAAAGACTGATGGTCGATGTACAATATGAATGTGCAATTATTTTACTGGAAAGTTGATAGTCTGCTCTGATCAAAGGATTTCAGATGCTAATCAATATCATCAGGATAATTAACATTGACAAGATGATGGTACGGGTAACTGCAAAAATAAATATGCGTTACACACGACTAAGAACTCAGGAACTAAAAATTATGATGGAAAAACGATGTCATTTGCTTAATTTTAATATTTTATTTCATATAAACATAGTCTACAAAAGAGCTTCATCAAAGATCTTCTTAACATCATCGTAAACGTCATCAATGGGCTTGTCAGAGTTAATCTAAAGTTGAGATTTAGTTATAAATATGCAATAAATTTCAAGCAGTAATTTGTGTGTATGTCTGTCTGTACCTGGCGCACTTTATTTTTAGCTTCAAAAGCTTCAATGACAGGATAACTTGTTTCCTTAAAAACTTGGAATCTCTTCTTGATGGACTCGATGTTATCATCAATTCTACCAGAACTCTCACCACGCTTCAATAAACGATCCAAAAGAGTCTCTTCGGAACAGGTAAAGTATAAAACGAACTTTGACTCTACCACAGATTCTTCAAACTTGATGGCTTGATCCATCTTACGAGGAAAACCATCAATCAAAAACCGTCCCTTATTACCTTGTTCAATAGATTCCTTCATAGCGGCTTCCAATAGTGCAATAGTAACTTCCATAGGAACGATCAATCCGTCACGAATGTAAGATTGAATCAATTCTCCATACTTGGAACCTTCACGCTTTTGTTCATCACGTAACAAATCTCCAGCTAGCACCAATATAAGAGTAAGCCTACTAGAAGTTAATTTTTATCTATATATAAAACTTACCAGAGAGATGGACAAAGTCGTAATCGCGCTTAATGTTTCCACATTGAGTACCCTTACCAGCACCGGGACCGCCTACAAGATAGCGTCAGTTTAAAACGCCTACCCCTCTTTTTTTTTTATCTCATCAACTCACTTACCGAGAACAAACACAACAGTAACTTCCTTGGGGTCAAATGTAGTAGTAGTGATGGGTGCCATGTTAAAAGATGAAAAAGTAATCTCGAAGGAAAAAATGCGTTTAAAGAAAAGAGAGTCGAATATATAGTCATGACAGTTTTGAACGGCGATTTAAAATGCTTGAATGTGAAAACCGTAGAAATCATCATGCAATTTATTGCGTATCAGGGACCTCAATTAAAAATTTAAAGATGTATAGATAAAACCCATGTGCTATTTGAAAATAAGCCCATTCGATTTTTTAGATCTACTTCATATGACATTTTTTTTTCCCTAGTTACTGTAATCATCACCCATATATTTTCGTAGCACAAGTTTAAGATGACCATTTTTTATAATAAAACCAATCATTGAATGAAACCTTTTTACTTTTTGAGATATCTGCATATGCAGTATGCATAATTACGAGGGAAGACAGGTAATCCCTACAGTGACTGCACTAGCGATACTACGTAAACATGTATAAAGAAACGTGGTATATGTCATTTCTTATTAATACTATTTTAAAGATCTACAGCATATTTCCCTCTCTTTTTTTAGCAGTCCAAAAAAGGAAGAAGAGGAGGAAAATAAAGGGGTTTTTGACATGTAATTCAAAAATAAATTTATTAGTGTGATTTAATGAGTATAATTTATGCAAGAGTAAAGAGAGAATAGTACAGGACAAAATTAACGAAGCTTGTTTATCGGAAAAAGTTACCGCTATAATAAGTGGGGTTTGGCATATAATAGTCAAATCTGTGAATACGTGTTAGCAAAAGGTATGACATACATCGGGTCATAAAAAAGACTTACGGGTTAGCAATAGGATATAATGGACGAGAAGGAAATAGCGCTGGATTCATATAAGCATTAGGCACGCTTGTTCTTGAAGCATTCCATTGTTGCTGTTGAAGGATCCAGTTCTGTTGAAGAGGAGCCCATTGACCATCAGGCAAACGAATATAAGGGATAGACACCTTTTCACCACGGACGTTGACTAGCATGTATTGAATATCTTTACTATGATTGAGACCCATTTTTAAAGTTCAGATTTTGATAATTTATTGAGAAGATGAAAAATCAAGACCGTTCTTTATATATTCGAAAATTAGACAAGTGATGTCAAAAAGGGAAACGTCATGCTGTAACAAAGATTTTTTTTTTTTATTTCTATTCGTGACCTTTTTACAATCTATCTTGTAACCATTTACTAAGGCTGGTAGATATATGATCATTATCAGCATTAATGAGACCGGGTACCTGTGATTTTATTTTCTCGACTGCTTCATCTATGACAAATCTAGAGTAAGGTAAACCTAGTGTAAAAAAATGTTAATATTTATGTCTGCGTTTAAAAAGCCCATTGTTTACCTTCTAATGCAACAGATATTGCTGCGGCGATTGTTGGTTCATGTATCAAGTTATTGTCCGTTGTAATATCAGCCTTTGTGATTTTACCGTGTCTTGAATGTATGATTGCTTTCTATAATTTTAATACATGTTTTAGAGTAAGAAAAAAGTGCGGGAATTTGTATGTAGCATTACCACGTGTCCCCAATCCAATTGTGTCTCTGCAGTGTTTGTAAATTCGGGAGTTTGACCATAAACCCAGTCCCAAGTCTTGAGCTCCTGTCTCGTTTCTTTTACTTTATCTGGAAGCATACTGTTATTATCAAACATGATTGGCTACAGCATAGTCATATGAGTTTCATCGTTGAGTGCGCAAACACACACACACACACACACAGTAAAAATAGCCTCTTACCTCTACTGGAATGCCGTCATTATACGCTTCTACGAATTCAGCCAATACGGACTCACAAAATTGTTGATGATCTACTGTAAATGAATAGTCTCTGAGGTTTGTGACTGGTGAAGGGACCGACTCTACTCCTTTTGAGACAATGCCAGCCTAATTATATAGATATCATGACTGGTTGGGTTCATTTTACTCTGGGGCTTTTTAAGGACAAGAAATACTTACATTATTCATTCTTTTTTTGGATAGACAGTTCTTTAAAGTCTGTGTGTCAGCGTCAATGAGCATGGTACCATGATGATATGCTCTTGCACTCGTAATTTTGTATGCACTTCCAGACACCTTGTGATTGTCGACAACGATATCATGTCGCACATTCACAGTAGCTGGGATATCCAATTGATTAAGAGATTTGGCTACTAGCTCAGCATTGGTTCTTCTAGAGAACGCCTCACGTGGCATAAAAATAGTATATATAGAATTACCCATATCCTTGTTTTTCATTAATTTTCATTTTTTTTTTCTTTCTTTTTCTTTCTTTTTCTTTCTTACATGATAAACTGCACCGCCTCCTGATCTACGACGAACAAGTGGGATATCATTGTCAGCCATGAATCTCAAGTTGCATTCCTGAAAAGGGTTTTGATTTCTTCCTACCACTACGCAAGGCTTATTTCTCCATAAATAAAGAATATGTCTCTCTGGTTTGGTTTCTCGCAGTAAGTATTCTTCCAGGGCCAAGTTAGTATAAGCATCATTGATGGTGGAAATGTAACAGTCGACTTTATTATTGCTAATGCAGCTAGCCGAGAATAATCTTTTAGTGATGCAAGTTGATCTAGAGAGACCTGTCCAGGTCGACAATTTGAACATGTTTTTTAAATGAAGAGAGAAAAAAGATTTTTTTTATTTCGTGCCCGAATGACGACGCTTTTTAAAATTCAAAAACATCCCCATTGATGCTTTATAAAGTATCAATTTCCACACTTGGCCGAAACGATTTGCGTATCTGTAGTCATTTTATTGTTATAATTCTTGGTCTACAAGACTAGATTCCAAGACATGATGCTCATCCCTTAAAACGTCTTTAAATACACGGTAATGATGGTTCAAGCTAGGATGAGCATGTATTTTATAGTTGGTGCCAAGGGCACCGGTTTTTGAGGGTATGCTATAAAATACGCGAGCCACTCTTGAATGAACAAGAGCCATAGCACACCTGAAAAAGAAAGGATATAATTAGTTTGCTGAGAAGAAGGATAAAACTATCTTCACTTACATGGCACATGGTTCATGAGTCAGGTAGATATCATAACCCGTACAAAGATACCCTGTTTTCTGAGCTTCATCTGTCATCTGATCAGCAGGTCGCTTCATACGTCCTACCCCGCCGGCCGATTCAGACTCTTTCCGTGCCACCAAATTAATGCTATTGATGACAGCATGGTGAAGGGGATGTCTTTCTCTCGTGTCACACTCTTCCGACATCACTTGATCTGTTGAAGGATCCACAATTCGACAGACTACTGACTTGCTCTTTAAAATAGCAGACATATTCTGGTGGATTATGTCGAAATCTTCTGGACTGAACTTGGGGTCCAAACGTGTATCTTCTCTATAGGATAAAGGCCAGCTTTTATTCCATGCTTCATATTGTTGCCGGTTTAACGGTGCATATTTCGATATTTCGACTGTGCTAAATTGGATATCCTCGTATCCATTGGTTGATAAGAGCGTTTTTAATTCGTTTTCTGACAGAAATGTTTGCATGCATAATAAAACCTGTAATCTATCTGATATCAATTAATTGCCTTGTATTTTTTTATGAGAGATGACTATTTCTTACTAGCTTCAGGAACTTTTCTAATTCGTTTGGCATGTTCTAACCCTTCTAAAGCAGGTAAATGCTTTTGTGCAAACCTGGATAAAAAATAAGTAACTAAAGCTTGGAGTAATGGTTCACGCCTACTTCAAAATCAAGTTGGTTTGTTGTGGAATGATTTCAGCTGCATAGACGGAAACGGTTTCTAATGAGCGATAGTATTCGTCCGCCAGGACTTCCACGAAAGGCCACGATTCACGAGGAACCGACACTTTTTTGTATATTTTAGTCTTTTTCTTTTTAGAAAGGTGTCCATGTGAGATGTTGTACCTTTTTGAGCTTTATTCGACATTAAGAAAGAAAAGAAAGAGAAAAGCAGTGGCTTATTGCGGAAAGGAAAAAAATAATAATTTAATAATGGACAGTACCAGACTGTTTTAAAAGGAAAGAGAGAAGGTATAATTACTGGTGTAATAAGGGTTTTTTTTTTTTTAAATAAAGGAAGTAACGGATCTTCCATTTGTGTTGTTGAATTGATTATTCTGCTCGAAATATCCTTGTTGCTTTTTACCAGCGAGTGGTGGCGATAAAGGTGCTTTTGAAGAGACAGGATACATGTATCTTTGTTGCTGAGCTTTTTCTGAATTGGAAGGTGACATACCCGGTTGAGCTAATCTTCTCAAGTTAGAATAAACATGCGGGGATGAAGGTGATAAAGGTTCTTCCGAGGAGGAATAAAATGACCCTGCACTACCACCAGAGGCTGCTACACTAGTAGGAGGCGATAAACTAGAAGAAGGCGATAGAGGCAATGCACTTGGAGTCCATTCTTGCTCAGGAACAGGCTGATGAGATGCCTCTTTATGTTGTTGTTGTTGTTGCTGTTGCTGTTGTTGCTGTTGCTGTTGCTGTTGACCTAAAAGCATACGCTTTGCATTCATCATAATTCTCAATGCTCTGATTTGAAGCGCACTTTGAAAGGTTAGTGTAGCAGTTTCATACACCATACTAGCTGTTGATATCGTCAATAATTGATGTAAAGCATAAGTGGTCAATTGCTTCAGTCTTTCTAATTTGTACATATCTGCCAAGAACAAGAGTCGAGACAAGATTTGGGGTTGATGTTGTTGTGCAGTAATCAGATGATCTGTGTAGATGTATTGCAAAAATGCAAGTGTTACAGCGTAGGTTTCTGGAAACAATAGCTGCTTTTTTTGGACCTGAGTTTCATGTTTAGTGTTATCTTGCTCCTTTAAAAGTTGTGCAAAATCAGGCCATCGTTCAGCTAAAATAATTGAATTAACAGAGATAGACTGTTGGTCTGTAGTCCAGATCGTCAGATCTGACAGGCCAGGTTCATTCATCATGGTCAGACCAAGTTCTTGAGCAGCATTGGAGCATGTAGATGGTGGTAAAGGATATACACCAAATGCTTCTAGATCGATGGTAGCAACATGATCAAAATTGATTCGACGATAGCTATAATCATCCCGTAAGTCACGATGGCTATGGCCCAGTATATAGTACTTTTTCTTGGACAGAATACCACGATTCCAAGAGCCCCCAGTCATGCTGTTACCGGTATCAACATGAGTCCATGATAAATTAGCTAAGTTAAGTGCCCAAATTTGAAACCCACGTTGAGTGGAGCTTAGAAAAGTACCGGAAATGATAAAATAATGTCCCATTAATTGACCGGTTGGGAATCGAAGACCAGGAGGCAATATAGAAGTGGCCATTTCTGAAGCATGATCATGAAATTCTACATTGTGAGCTGATTTCATTGGCACAAAGCTTTGTAGGTCACGTGTCAAATCGTTAAAGTTATAATTTGAGTAGATACAGACAGGGGGATTATATTGTTCATTCTCCATCTTATCGTTATCATCAGTTGTGTTCACCTTCCAAAATGGGTCTGATGTCTTACCGCCGTAAGATGTCGTATCGTTTTCGGATGAGGGACTAAATGCTACAGCACGATAAGCATCATAAGGTCCATTGATAGATCCACCATGTACCCAAGCAAGTTCTGTTAAATCAAACACATTGATTTCGTTGATGTGTGTATTAGCAATATCTTGTCCACCCAGTATGACTAATTTATCCGAATTCCAAACTGTGGCCAAATGTGCGTAACGAGCTTGAGGTGTGAAAATACTTGGTGGCACATTGATATCTAACCAAGACATTGTTCCTATATCAAAAACAGAGATATCATCCAGTGCGTATAATTGCTCTTCCCCGTTCTTTTGTTGCTGTTGGCGAGTACGTCTCCCAGAATTATTTCCCATACCACCAAATATCACAATATAGCGTTCTTTATAAAGTGATGCAGAGTGAAAATATCTAGCAGTGGGTGGTTTGGCTGAATCAGGAGGTGCAATATGTCTTGTCCACATCAAAGTTGGAAGATGAAGGATATAAAGATAATTCGTCATTTGTCGACTAGATGCTACTCTTCCACCGAATATGTAAAGTTCGTCGCCCATCACTGTAGTTGAACTTCCAACCAAAGGAGGTGGTACTTCACCTTTGGTTGCTCTAATATCGGTTGTAAGATCTGCAATTGATTGTCGAACAGTTCCGCTCGTTGATGGGACCATATCGTGTATATGTAGTTCTTTAATAAAAGAAAGGAAGAAAAAGAAGCGAAAAGAAATTAAACTAAATAGTTGTAAAAGCAGAAAAAAAGAAGATGATTGGAAAAAGATGTTCCTGAAGGTATCACTGTTTGGGGTACAATAGAAATGGTTGATAGCTATAAAAAGAAGTTAGCACCGAAATTTCGCTAAAAGATATGTGAACTGCCTATTTTCGTGACACCGTTCTCAAATTAGATTGTATTTTCCTTTTGGATTATAGTTGCCTATTCTTACATGTATTTCTATTCTGAATCACAAAACTCTTATCAATAACTGCAAAAAAAAACCCCATATAATGATCATCTGCGATTATACATCTACTTGTATGATTTATTACTATATGCAAGTAGTCTCTTTGAACCCTGGGTTATGGTGTGACAAGCACAATTAATTCCCACCGCTAATCTTTACTGTACGCTTTAGACTTTGTTGAACACAAGCTAATTACCAGGATACACTTTTGTTCCAATTTTATCAAAAGTTATATAAGCATCTCTTGATTTCCATAACATAATACATTTTAAAAAAAAGTGATTATGACCTGTGCCACAGTAATTTTTTTTTTCTTTTTGGGAGTATTTGATCTGAAGCGGATATTTAACATGTGCCACAAACCGCAAAACTTTAAATACCATGCGCGAGAGCGGATTATGATAAAATGGGAAATCGTTCGTTGCTATAATTCGTAGACGGTGTGATTTTTTTCTTCTTTTTGTTAGAAACAGTCGATAATTAGGCCTGTACATAAATTGGTTTCAATTGCGCGTTTTTTTTTCTTTGCATCTGTTCTGAAGATAGCTTGAGATTGTGGTGCTTTAGTTACTAAAGAAACTGATCACGAGATCAAACATGTCATTATAATTTTATTGTTCTTCGTCATTGATTACGTCAATTTATTAAAATCAATAACAATGCTCCCAAACAAAATAACCATATACATTTTTCATTCAAAAATAACTTATCTATCTTCTTTTCATTCTCCATTAAATAATCGACTAATTAACTTGCATTTCTTGGGTTTTTGCTTTTGACATGTCCGAGGGTTGATGGTAATATTTCATGCATATCAAGTACCAATAAACGAAAAGGCTGGGTTGATTATGAAAGAGCGTCGTCTTCTTAGAGTCTAGGATCAGCCCATTACAACGCGAGATATAACTATGTCACTCAATTGCTCAAGCCAATCTCGTGGAACTTAAATCATGATATTTGGTTTACACTGACAAGATTATTAAAAGTGACCAGATATTCCGTTCATTTTAAGCCGTATGAAGTGCTAACAGAATTAAATGGCCTGTTAACTGCAAAAATGCAATTAATATAATATCTACCATGTTTTTTTCTTTCTTTCTGGAAGAATAATTGTACAAAAATAATGAAGGCTATATATTTCTAAATTAAAAAAGGGTTGACGTTAATTTCCTCACCATACAATTCGCATTGTATTAGTTTTAATAATGCAACACTATATCACATTGGATGTGTTAATGCATGAGTATATATGTTTAAGAATACCACATGGCCTCTTATCTTAATGAAGTGCATTTTGCGTAGCCTCTATGCCATCCAGTAGTTTTTTTTAGTAATACAGATGTGAGCATTGATTATTGGCTTGCTGGGTACATCCACATCTAATTCCCAGTTTAAGGATTTTGCGCGGGTCTTTTTAGTGGTGTCTACCTATATCTCGATAAGTGTTTCTCCAAAAGCTTAGTTGGTGTCCTCTCATGTGATAACATTAATTTTGAAGTTAAATATGTAGCTACTGCAGCTGAGTAGTAATCTGATAAGATTGACAAGGGTAAGCAAGTATGTCTGAATCTTCTCACGTGTCCATTATATTTTATGAGAGACGAATCACAGTCAACTAATGCATTATAGCACAAACAAATATAGAATATCCTATTTATATGCAGCAATAATTTTTTTTTTACCGTTACTTCCGTTCATTTTTAAAATGTCCTTCATTTTTGTATTTTTGCAGTCGATAAAATTAGTGACCTAAAGTTGTAATACTGGTTTCGGTGTAATATCAATAGCGTCTTAAATATTTTGTCATTTAGAAGTAAATGCAGTTGGCTATTGACTGGACATCGTTACTGGTTTCAACAGGTGAGGGAGATTCGCATGTATTTAATTATAAACCCTGAATTTGCAATAAAAATTAGCATATACAAATAGAACTTCTAACATGCTAAAAGAAGCTGAGTAAATAATCTAAGAGATTATGGGGTTAACTTTAACTAAACTTGACATATTTATCATGTAGGAGTTTAAGTATTTGATCACTACTTGAGGAAAAAATAGATTCCGTGAGTAATACGCTCTGAGCTTAAATGAATCCAAAACATCTTCACAAGCTGGAGCCTCTGTACTTATCAGTGTGTATAGTCTATATACGTATAAATTTTTTTTTGAATGACGCCTTGTATGTACTTCACGACAACACCGCTGCATTACTAGTGTTTTTAAAGTTAAATTTGATACAACTATAGTCGCTCGTGCATCAAACAAAATATTGTACAGCATCTGCTAATAGAGTTATGCCAAACACATTTTAATTATCTAAAACTTTAAATGTTGACGTTTTTGGGGAAAGTGATGGCAAATGCTCCATGCAGTTAAAGAATGAAAATACTACATATGGCGACTACAACAGAGTGTCATGTTCAGTCCATAAAAATATAAAGCAGAATCCTGTCACTTAAATGTGTCTATCATGTGAAATACAAATTAGGATACGTCGTTTGAGGTGAAGATCATCAACACATTATGTGTCCAACTATTATCAGATGTTCCATGGTTTTTTTTTTAGAGGAATGGCTGTGGGATTGAAGTTTAACTTTCTAGACGCCCAACGGAGATTTTCACTAACAGAAACAAAGCTGCGGTGCATGAATGTCCCCTTATGCAACCGTAAACTATTTTTAACGTATTCATTAATTACAAGTACGTTCGGACGTACTGCATCTCCCCTTATATTTAATGCGTATCCTTTATGGTAGTCAAGGGAGTAGCCACGTATGACTCTTTGGCGCACCAAAAGCAAGTGTCTAATGATTGGCTCACTAGATCTATCCACCTCTTTAGGATTTGCACGGGTCACTTTTTTTAGTACCCCCAGTGACAGCTTCCGTTTAAATAATGTCTTGTGGGGTGGTACCTGTTTGTTTTATTCATTTTATCACTTTACCGAAACAACTCCCCTTTTATATTAAAGAACAACCAATAAACCACTTTTATTGTGCATAATTTGTAGCACAATCAATTCTAATCACGACATTACACAAAAACCAGGAACCGACAATGATGACGAACAAAAGAATGAGCTGTATAGTCACGTAAGAAAATAGAGCAGGACAATGGGTATAAACAGGGCAAACTCACCCGGTCATGAATAGGATCACTTTTGGGGTAAAAGTTGATCAGATCACATGGACAATCATCCCTTAATAAATAGATAGGATATGCCCTTTTTATTTATTTTATTTTATTTTGTTTGTTTTAACCATTTTTTTTCTTCATGTTTAGTTGGTTTGTAGTCAATACAAGTGATCCCAAAGGACAGCGAAAAATCCAAAAAAATCATGGAGAAAAATCCATCATCACATCCAAAGTGGCTCCCAGCGTAAAATCAACGTCGGTGAGCGTAATTATTGACGATGTCAACCTAAACAGTTACGAGGCCACCATGTGTGATGAACCTGAGGCCATTACGTCCAATGAGCCCTTACGGTCCGCTTCCAAATCTCTCGCAATCGAATTAGCCAAAAAGACTTCCATGTCGTCCCTTAATGGGCCCAGTAAACCAAGACCGATTCCGTTTATGCAGAAAACAGAAGGCATCATGACTCCGCATTCCAGTTTACCAAGAAGCATGGCCATTCAAAAAAAGCAGCGTCCACCTTCCTCTATCGCAAGCAACTCTTCAAATTCATTTTTACTAAGATTAGCTCATTCACCCAAGGCTTCAGCAGCTGCATTCCCAACCAGTGTGTCAGCAAATGGAAATGTAGTTTTTGATTGTAAAGAAGAGGAAGATAATATGATTCAATCAGCGGCTATTCAAAGTTTAGCTAGGAGAATTGATACACCGTCACCTGCAGGTGGTTCTGACATGGAAGAAGAAGACGATTATGAAGATGAAATCAACACGAGGAATACATCCATGAATATGGATGATGATTACTTTGAGACCCTGAACAAACAGAGAGACGAAACTGCTATAGCGAAAGAACTATCTCCTACATTGTCCACGTGCGAAAATAAAGCTATCACACAACAAGAGAATAAAGGGGGTTTTTTGGCTTGGCTTGGAATTTCATCTTACTCAAACACTGACCAAAACAAGATCTTAGCAGTGAGGGGTGCAGATAATGATCTGGAGGAATCACCACCAGTATCAACACCAAAGACCACTGTCACTACAACTACGACAACCACAACTACAACCACAACCACATCATTACCGTCTGAAGAACCGCCGCAAAAAACTGTGGAACAGAAGACCCAAGTTTCAACAACGGTTGAAACATCTGGAGAGTCTTCTTGGACTTCATTCTTATTCCCAGCCAAGAAGAACGTTATTCAACCTGCGAAACCACTGCCAGTAATGAGTGATAAACCGATACCGATAGTAGAACGAACAGCATCTCTACCTATCACTACTACTGTAAATCCAGATGGTGTAAAACCAACGCTAAGACAATCGGCATCGAATGCATCATTACGCCCCAGAAAAAAAAATGAGGTGTTGCCACCATTTGACTCACAATTTATTCAAACCGAACTATCCGACGTTGTGCCACCTACTACTACAAGTAATATCATTACCAAAGCAATTGACGCTATTAATGCAATCTTGATCCAAGCACCGCCTGATCAACCCGAAGATAACTCTAGTTGGTTAGCAAAACGAATGAGAGCCAAATTTTCTAGTTTTGTCGATGATATGAAATCCTCAGATCCCAAGACTATTGTAGACAAAAGAATTGTAGTAGTGGGTGTGCATGGTTGGTTCCCTATGAAGGTAAAAAAAAAAAAAATTTAAGTTTGAATTCATCAAATTTCTCATCCCTTCCTTTAGCTCGTGCGTAGTATGATTGGAGAACCAACCGGTACATCATCAAAATTCTGTGAGCAAATGGCTTCGGGTGTAAAACTTTATTTCCAAACAGAGCATGGTGTCACATTACCTCCCAATGCTATTACTATGGTGCCTTTAGAGGGCGAAGGAAAAGTAGAGGACAGAGTCAACCAACTCTACACCAGATTAGTAGAGAACTCGACTTGGCTCGAAGCAGTATCCTCGGCAGATGTTATTTTATGGGCAACACATTCTCAAGGCACACCTGTCTCCATCATGCTACTGCAAAGGCTCCTCGAAAGAGGTCATGTACATATTATCAGACAATCCGTTTGTTTATTAGCAATGGCAGGAATTTCCCATGGTCCATTTCCCGCTTTAAAAGGTAGTCTTATCGTAAAGGTAACTGTTATCTATCTTTTTCAGTGTAAGTAGATTTAACTAAAAAAATAACATCATCCAGTATTTTGAGGCAGATGCCGCACGTGAATTGTTCGAGTTTATGGATTCCAATAGTTCGATATCCCTCAAGTTCCGTCATTCACTTGGCTATGTACTTAAATGCGGTATCAAGGTAGTGCTGACAGGTTCAATGCAAGATCAAGTGGTTCCATTATATTCTGCAATTATGTCATCTGTGAACCACCCCAATATCCTCAGATCTATCTATATTGACGGTCACATATATTCTCAGGATGATTTTCTGATCAATCTCATTGTGTTTGCGTTACGACTACGTAACGCTGGACTACAAGATTATGACCTATTGACCCATCTTAGTGAGGTGTTAGCAGGGAGTTTATATGCGCTGGAAGGTGGACACTCGACCATCTATGAAGAACTACAAGTGTACATGACAGCTGTACGCTATACATTTGAAACAGCTCCATTTGGAAAATACATGCGTGCCAATCTGGATTCTCAAAATGAAAAACTAACAGCGGCAGCCCCACATATTCTTGCAAGAATGGATCCATTTGTTGCAAAATTACAGCAAAATCCATTCTACTTACCATGGGCGATGCATGGGATATGTTCCGATAAGTGCATTCTGGCGGATGAAGGATTGAAAAATGATTTACGCAAGCTATTAGAATTATTTGATGAATGGAATCCTGTTAGTGCTCGTTTGAAGGATCTTAAATTTAGACTGGATCCTATCAGAACCATTAGATTGCCTTAAACAAAAAAATGTATCATACTATTTTCTATTTGTGTATTTAGACAACATATCTGCAATTTTTTTTAAATGGTTGGATGCATAAAGTGTGTTTTTAATTGTTTTATCCAATATGTATGAATGACAGTATATTGGCAAACCTTAAACTCAGATATCTAGAATTGAGTATATTATTGAATACGACAGACATAGACAGCCACATAACATATTTACAGTTATGGAATCAACTTGATAAATATTTTATTCAAAAATTGAATTTTGTGTGTAAATGAAAGGAAAAACACGCTGTTGATATTTTTAAATGGCCCATTGTAAGTGAAATTACAAAGCGGTGCCTGGGCCTAAGCTTTTTTGTTAATTTGACTCTCCGCCATAAAGGGTTTTTAAACGTGACGTTTATACCAACGGCCGATGCTCCACCCTGGGGATTAACTGGGCCAGATGAAAGCTTGTTTTAAGACCCCGCAAGTAAACCCATTGTTGTGTTTTTTGTTCAATTTTTTGTTTCTCTTTTTTTTTTTTTGCTTTTTGTCAGTTAACACCCTCCCTCCCTACTCTTTTTTTTTTGTTTCTCTATAATTGGAAGTCATGTTCTCTAGAATTGCTTCTCAAACTGCTAGACGTTCCGTCAAACAGCTCTCCATGCAGGTAAAAACATTATTAAAGAAACCAAATAAATTTAATGGAACACCAATTACGGAATACTAAACTTTCGATATTTTTCTTTTCCAAAAAATAAAAAAAAAAAAAAATAAAAAAAAAATAGACTCGTTTTGCCTCCACCAAGCCTACTGTTGCTGCTGTAAATTCATTTCATTTATATTTGATTCATTCATGTACTAAATTGTTATTATAATAGAACTCCAAGCAAATTACTGGTGTAACTGCTGGTATTATTGGCGCCACTGCTTTGACTTACATGTATGTTGATGCCTCTGCCAATATGGCTGACGAGGGTCTTCACCCTCCCACCCATCCTTGGCCTCATACCGGTCCTCTCGACACTTTTGATCACGCTTCGTACGTAAAATCTAAACACAGAAAAATATATGCATGCTAATATATATAATTGACAGTATTCGTCGTGGTTACCAAGTTTACAGAGAAGTTTGTTCAGCCTGTCATTCTCTTGACCGTATTGCCTGGAGAAACTTGATTGGTGTCTCTCACTCCGAGGACGAAGTCAAGGCTATGGCTGAAGAATTCGAATATCAAGATGGACCTGATGAGCAAGGTGAGATGTTTATGAGACCAGGCAAGGTAAAGAGGAATCTTCAAAGATAGACTGAGAGATAGCAAGATAGAGAAAGGGAAATGAATCTGACATGTTTTGTATAGACCGCCGATTATATGCCCAAGGCCTATCCTAATGATGAAGCTGCTCGTGCTGCTAACGGTGGTGCTCTTCCCCCAGATCTTTCCTTGATCTGTAAGGCTCGTCATGGCGGTGAGGTAAATGACTATGTATTGCAGTGTATGTAGAATCGATAGAACTAAAGCTCCAAAAATATTCTATAATAGGATTACGTTTTTGCTCTTCTTACAGGTTATGTTGATGCTCCCGGAGGTGTTGAAGTTCGTGAAGGTTTGAACTATAACCCTTACTTCCCTGGTGGTGCCATTGCTATGGCCCGTACTCTCTTTGACGGTGTCGTTGAATATGAGGATGGTACTCCCGCTACCACTTCTCAAATGGCAAAGGATGTCTCTACTTTCCTTGCCTGGACTTCCGAGCCTGAACATGATGACCGTAAGAAGATGGGTATGAAGGCCACTGTTATTTTAGTTGGTTTGACTATTTTGTCCATCTACATGAAGAGATTCAAGTGGGCTCCTATTAAGACTAGAAAGATCGTTTACAAGTAAGACCTTATTTTTATTTTTGTATACTTTATGACCTGTCGCACTAACACAATCTTTTTATTTTTTTCAACTTAGCCCTCCCAAGTAGATTTAGTAAGAAATACAAAAAGAACATTTATACATAAAAACGAACAAAATTGCTGCATGATTTATTTTGCAGTAATTATTATTATTGTTATTGAAAGATTTACCAAGTTAGACTTCTTTTTCCAAATGGATCCTTTAAAAAAAAAGTGTTAGGGCACTTCGTCCAAATTTTTTCTTTTTAACTTTACCTCTTCGTAACTCTTTTTTCCTTTTTTCTTTTTCACATACATTAGGCCGGACTTGATGATTGATTCTTGATATTCACCCGACCCCATGTTGATGAATAGTGGCCAATACCTGTCACCATCCAAATGAATGGATTTAATTAACTTATAATCAGGCACGACCGAAGGAGCTTCAATCCTCATATGACGCACTTTTCTTTGTAATAGCGATTTGCCATTATCTTCATATATCTCAAGACGCATCGGCACCCGACAAGGCTTTTTACTATCAACATCAAACGGCATCAACCATCGCGAGTCAACCGCTAATACCCATAAATGTCTAAACGCCTGTAAATGATCTTGGTTATCCTCCGAATTCATAGGATAGAAAGGGTAAAACGCGCACAATAGCCCTGCAATGGCCTCATTACTTGTTGTTAATGTGTACCCTCCTAAACCCACAAACAGCATACCCAGTGACATGCCTACTGCCATATGATTACCATAGTCCATATCTGGTGCAAGGCGATCATTTAAAAGTTCGAGCCGTGTCAATAATTCGAGGTTACCCGTACCGGCCATTACCATCGCTGCAGCTGTACAAACTACACCCAAGCATGTTCGGATAGCTACTCTAGTAATCTTCTGCTGTGGATTATATTCGGGAATGCCCAACATCCTGCCGAATTTATCAAGGTAAACAGTTAAGCACTCGAGAGCATCCTCATTCTTCGAACCTGCATATCGCAGCCCAACGGAAAGACATGCTCCTCCAATGATATTGTACATGGCTTGCTTTGTCACCTCAAGGTCTGTAGGAGGGAGATCCGGGTTGTTCATATCTTCTACAATAAACTCTGGTACTTGACTTTCGATCCAATCTACTGTAGGTAAAATGGTGCTCCACATAATTAAACTTTTAGCAACCACACGAAGTAACAAATAGTGAGGCTGGACGTAATTAAGGTAAGGCCTTGTCTTCAGCATATCGATACTTTGTGCGACGCGTACATTCTCCGTTTTCAAATACATAAGAGCGAGAGCAATGGTCGCACCTGCTGAAGTGACATCTGTAGCAATATTTTGATCTACTTTCTCTTCCAAACCATCCTCGGTAAATATGACAGATCTGCCCGTAATCAGATGGTTCAACTTGTTACACATTTGGGGATCCAAACGCAAGATATCATCTCCAGCACCCAACGTAATTAAACCCAACGAAAATCCCGCAGACAGAGCAAAGACTTCGGCGCCGGGTTTCAAGATTGGATTAGAGGTAGAAGCATTTTTTCCAATTTCATTGAACATGGTCATGGTCATGACACGGCTGGAAGAGTTCATATAAAGAAGTCCAATGCCCAATATACTAGCAGCTTGTACAGAAATAGGTTGTGCAAAACTATTAGATCCTGCCGGTAAAAGTTCAGGAACATGCACAGAGATTAGTTTGGCGGCTTTCACGTCCATCGTACCACGAAATGCAGCCGCTGTTCCCAAAAGAAACCCGACTGAAACCAGATCACAGGGCTGTGAGATAAACTGATACCAATCTACCACAGATAATTTTTTCAGAGTACCGTTCAGACCTAGCGCAAGCAAAAGTCCACCATGTTCAGGACCTAGCTCCGTAGGATAACAAAAGGCGATCCACGAATCATTTATGTTATTACTGGGCGATATGCGGAGTCCTGCAGCAACACCGTTATGAAATTCGGGCCAATGCAAGAAATCTGGGCCATAGAATTGCTCGTCCAGGTTGACGATCTTGCGCAATGGGAGTATCTTGCCTGACAACACAAGAGGTTCGATAGGTGGTACACGCGTTAGATCAGGCACATAAGTTCCGTAAGCAAAGATAGCACGACCTACTCCCACAGATAATGTACGTTTCACCGCCAAGATAACATGAGCTTGATGTTCTCTCGTAATGTCGTCATCTCTATGTTTTGATATGAACAATTAGGGTCAGTATACACATGTCTCATATTAAGTTTTTACTACTACTTTACGATGTATCAGGTAGAACTTCTACTTCAATATCTGGAATACGTGACCCGTCTAGCATGACGCGGACTTTTTCTATCACGCCTCCAAATCCAAATCGTAAACGTTCTGTTTCCATATTTAATATATCCGTCTTGTAGGGACATGTAATGACAGGAGCGGCGGAGCAGCCTTCGATCAAATCATTGACAGATTGTGAATGGTCAGATTCCTATTGAAAAGGTATGGGATTAGTTTACTATAAAAAAAATAGATATTAAGAGCTATCAAATGTATCGCGAATTACTTTTTGAAATGGGAGCTTAAATATTTCCGTATTGGGATCACACACAGTGGGCTTTAATTTGAGCTGCTTATACATGTCATTCCTTCCTATCACCGTATACGATTCTTTAGACCAATTGATCATTGGATTTTCTTTTAAATAATCCAGGGCTTCCAAAATCGGAAACGAGACTGTATCAATCAATATCTCTATGTCGTTTCTTGTAATACGTTCAGCAACCATGCGGTCTAACAATATAGTCTTTTCACCAGTATTGATGGCGCCATAGAGAGACCAAAGATTTTTGACAGTACGAGCGTAGTTGTGATGACAATGACCTGTGGCGGGTTCTAAGGTATTCACACCGAAGGAACTTAACAGAGTCGGGTTTGAAGAGGTATTCGGTGTCATTTGTCTTAAGCATATTTGAATATTCGGTGGTTCAATAAGGATCTCTCTTGGTTCATCACCCACAAGCGTTACTAAGAGAAAAAAAAGAGGGGATCTTTTATAAATACCATTTCTTATGATCTTTTTTTTTCACTTACAATTTACAGTGAATAAAGGGTTTAACCCTTGGCTTTTGTAATATTCAATCCAGTCCTTATTTTTTAAAATGACGGTAGATTGTAGTAATAGGTAGCCAAGTAAATTTGCTTGCATTTTCATAGATTTATTGATGCGGTAATCTTCATAAATGATATGCAAGCTCTTGACAATCTCTGTAAATTCAAACGAATCCAAATATAATTCTTCCTCCATATAATCTTTTGGTCGAAACGTGATAACCCGATCAATCCATGGTGCAGGAACACCTTGATAATAATTCTCGTCTAAAAGATAATCATAATTCAACTCAGGTGTAATCGCCATAAATCCCAATTTTTGTGTCATGTATTCAATATTAGAGGCCTTAATTTGCTGTAACTTTATATCCCTGACTGCTGCCTGTGAAGACGCGGGTTTTTTTGTGCCGGTGTAATAGCCTTGCTTCTTCAATGAGAGAAAGGACAAGAGAGTCACAAAGAAAACTTGCCATTCATCCGCATGAATACGATCACTGTCATTCACCAATGGGGTGATATGAGCTAGCTTGAGGTATCTACACCATATTTTAGGGAAATAGAAGGATGTGGCACAACTGATAGCAGCAAGACAATCACGTACTAAGGAAGTTTTGGGTCGGAGTTGCAACCTATAACGAAACATTTGCCCATTTTCGTAGATGGCCGTAAATCGATCATAGACAGGATCAATCAGATTAACCAAGTTTCCTTGCTTTGGTTGTGTCAAGGAGAGTCGAGCCCCCTTATCCACGTAAATCTCAAGCGATCCATTTGCGTCCACAAATAACAAATCGTGGTAGCTATCTCGGGTTGCATTGATAGGTATAGCTAACTTGGCGGGGGTCTTAAACTCGATGCAATCGTTTAATAATTGTGTTGCTTTACTGAGATTAATTACTTGAAGGCTACCAAGTGTGTTGTTTAAAATACAGATTAATTCTTGACCGTTCAAGTCGTGAATTAAAAACGATTGTGATTTAACATCTTTGACTCCTTTTAATTTTGCTGGCATTCTACAAGTGTATTATGATAAGTATATTTAAACAATGTGATGAATGTTAAATTACTTTGTGCCGTGAGATTCTCTCCATAATAATCGAAGTGTTATTTCGCTATTGTCCAATAATTCATGCCAAAGATCTCGCTCTGCTTCATTTTCATGCAACATTTCGTCATCAGAAATGTAATCTTCGTGGAATTGCGCGCGTGGAGAATCTGCAGCATTGAGTTTGGATTTCTTTCTATTGAGTGTACCAGGTAATTTTTTGCTGACGTAAGCTTGTGAAGCCTTTCTTTTCTTGGTTGTTGGTGTTTGAGATGTCTTTGGTAATTGATTCTTTTCTTTTCGACGGTCATAAGTCCAGATGTAGTGTTTGTTTTCTTTGATATTTAATGTGACAACAACAGGTAACCTGCCCGTTTCTGAGGATTTTGTAGTTGCAAACAATAATTTCTGAGGGCTGGTGAATTGCTCTGGTAGAGTGTTGATACCAGTATGGCTGACTTCCTTTGTCTTGACAGGACAGGCACCCCTTAATGGATGTGTAACAGTAACAAAGAATGAGGCCGCTCCTGTTTGAAGAGGTTTTCTATTTCTGCTCTTGATTTTTGGCTCATGTTTACGGCTCACCAATAAACCGACATCCAATGGCACGACATCACCTATTTCAAAGGGTATTTGGGATGTAAAGCTCATACCATCTTCGCAATGAATCCTGATATTATTTTGGAATACGATACATAATGTTCTACGCTGCACTTTATTTCCTTCCACAAAGGGTATGGTATCTTGAATAATTGCACCAACTGAATTGTAATTGATGATGGATTGCGGACCTTTTTTCTGCCAATAATCATCTACAATGCGGTCCTCGCCTTCCATATCGTGAGCATTGATGTCTGCTGCGGGTTTACTTGTAGGGTCCGAAGCTGAATGAAATGGGAACCAAGCAAATAAAACTTGTTGTATTAATTGTTTCTCTTTGCTATAATCAAATGTCTTTAATATATATCCTGCACGACTCCAAACAACTGTCGAACCTTGAACGTATATTTCCTGTTCCAGGTCCAATGCTAAGTTTTCTAGTTTTCCTGTGTGGTTGATTTTACGTTCGTTAAAGCCTGTGCCCATGTTAATGGTCGAAGTGTCCGAAATGCTGAATAACTTGTGAAATGTAGGTGGAGGTGCGGCGCTTGTCACTTGAGACGAACTGAAGGTGATCTTTGAAAAGTCCATTATGGACTCATTTTGGGTATCCTGCGTAAAGTGCGCTTTTGCTTCCATGCATTTCTTTCCAAATGGTTCATATCGTTCTAATTCTGTAAGCATTTAGGAAAGATTTAAAGAAGAAAAAACCAGGTCAAAAAATTCACGAAAATCCTAACCCGACTTTTTTTTATATGTTAAAAGCGTGAGGAGAATGGGGACAGTCACTACACATTTCAAAAAAAAACACTGTCATTAATGGAAACACTGGTTTTATTTTACTGTGTACAAAGAAAAAAAAACAATGGAAAAAAGGTGTCTAGAGAGAATGCGACAGAAAGTGCGTGATGTGTAATATAATAAGGAGAACAAGGGTCGTCATGTTGAAATTGGTTGAATAATTGGGTGAAATAAGGGTCATATACATTTTTTTTTATTTCAACAATCTTAAGCACGTCCGCGATCTCTTGAACGTTCCAAAGCTAAAGACAAGAAAACACATTAATACCTTCATTCTCGAAAAAAAAACTAAAATGTCCCACTTACGATTGTAATGCAAGAGTTTCTCAATCAAATCGACATGGGTTAAAACCATACGTCTACAACAATAACGCTTGAGTCCAAGAGCGTCTAATGCCTCACTAAAATATAATGTTAAAAAAAATTTGACTCTTTTGTCAAAGCATAAAGCTCTTCTTTTTTATTTTATTTTTACCCTTCAGTATACTCGGCTTGCAATAAAGATAAGTAGTTATCCCACTTGTTACCGATAATTTTACCGCAAGAGAAACAACGAACGGGAATAATCATATTATGTGTATTGTAAAACGAGTTTTAAAAAAGGAAGTAGTGCAATCGTTTTTGTTTATTTTCCCTACAACAAAAAAAAAAAAAAAAAAAAAGGCTCAGATAAAAAAATACAAGTCACGCCTTTGTGACCGGTCACACGGCAACAGCAGCTTTTAGACAGACCATTTAACTCAGTGAAGTTACTACAGTTCATATTTACATGCATCGGAGTCTTAGTGTCGGTAAGGCTTGCGCCGATGGGACCTGCCCAATTTTTTCTGGCTAGAATATCGATTTTCCATTAAAAATAGAGTATTTCTGTAACTAGTAGCGACGTACTTGTTTACAACTTAACCCAAGATATATCACAACCAAGAGAATAAAGACAATGAAGGCTTGTTTTTTAATAATTCGAAGGCTTATTACCAAAATTTCCGGGTCAGTGAACTGACTAGATGACATAATACACTACCCATATCCATGGTATACATTTTATAATTGGTTACTTTGAAATATCAAACCAAAAAGCAGATAACAAATCGGGTCTCTTAGGGACAGCCAGGGTGCGCGTAGTCGTAATGTTGGGATTATGATACTTTTATAGACATCGAGAGGTCAATATAACTAAACAACTTGAAAATATATTTACATTTATTACAACCAACATAGTTTAAACCAGTATAAGTGTTTTACAGCTTACTTTCAGCTTCTCGTTTAGACTTTACCTTAATATTTCTGCGTAAGATTAAGATCAAACGAGCTCAAGGGCGAAAGAGTAATGATAGAATTGTCAAAATAAGTATAAATCGTTTAATATACATTTATTCGTAATTTTTACATTGTTTTTGATTGTATATCCTTGTTCTCAGGTCTACAGAACATCCAAATCACAGATCTTACGTTGCGACTACGTGCACTTTGGCTGACCCTAAGGAAAATTTGGCTGTCCCTAAGAAAATCGTTTAAAAAATGGGAATAGTAGAAAAAAGGGTTAATTTTGTAAACATGGGATATTTTTCCAATATTGGGTTTTCTTATCAACCTTTGGGGTTTAAACCAAGGGTTATTACATTCGTTTCTACTGCTTCCGAAAATTACATTTGCTCAATCTTTTTTTATCACCTGAATTCAACTATGACCCAGCAGCAGCAGCTACAAATTGCTGTTTTGTTCATACGAAGACAGTTTAAATGAGTGTTTGACACAGAATTTGAGATAAAAATAGTAGGATCAAGATCAATATTGCTTATAGGCTTTCTAGTTTTTTTTTTAAAAAAAAAAAGCAAATCTTATTCAGTATATCAAAGACCGGAGCGTATTTATAGTAATTCCAATATTTAATCACAGGTGTGTTTATTGTAAATGATAAACTTTTAATGCACCCAAATCACCGGATTCACCTGTACCAGCAACTGCAATTTGGACGTGATCACCAAACATATATGCTTCCAAATCATTGACCTTACCAATCGCATCATCCAATTTATACATTTGTTGAATAGGTGTCTTGGAGCTAGGGTTCCAAATGGCTACTCTACCATTAGCAGCGCCAGAGATAAGATTTAGTTCATTTTTAGTGCCTGTCAAAAAGGACCTACAACAAAAAAATCGTCAAAAAAAATAGTAACAATATGGTGTAAAACCTACAAACAGTTGACCATTGAATTATGACCATCAGAAAGTCTAATTTCCTTCAATTCAAATCTTTTTTGCTTCTTGTTTGGAGGCGATAATAATTGTATAGTGGAATCTCCGAGACTAGCGGCAATCCATTCACCATCAGGTGATGTGGCCACTTTATAAACAAAAGGAGGATTGAACATTTGTGCGGTTGTGGGCTCCTTTGAATCTATAGCTTATGATAAATAGCCAAAACAGGAATGATTTACACTGTAACTTACTCATATCGTATATGTTGGTAGGTAACCCACGAGAGAAATCCCATTCATATAATTTACTATCCATTCCCCCGGACCATACTGATACTTTATTAGTTAATCTTCCTCTTTAATGTCTTACTGCTTTTACCTTCCCAGGACTTCTTTGCGCGAAAGCTTACAGACATACAGATCTGGGCAGTATGAGCCAGAGATTAGTTTTTTTATTTATTTATAGAAACGCAGTGGACTTACATTATTGTGCTTCTTTGAGGACTTCTTATGAATTTTATGACTACCAAGATCAACTAGTAAAACGGTCAACCATCTGTTTCTAAAAACATATAAAAATAGCGTATACTTTACTGACATTCACAACGCCATCATCATCAGCAGTTGCTAAGTATTTGTTGTTTTCATTCACGTCGATCTGTGAAGTAATATTTAATATGCTGCGTCAAGTTATGCATATCTATATATATAAATAAATTACACTGTTAATTTCATCATTACTGAATTCATATGTTTGGATTGGTTGGGCGAAACTAGCTCCTTCTGATCTCAAATCAAAAGTGTGAACCTGCAGTACATAATAAGTATATCTCCATATATGCTTTTTTTTTTCTTTTTTTTTTTTTTTCGTACTTTTGTGCCTGAAGACAAATATAATGATGAAGATCCGGATTTTTTACCAAACTTTATGCTTGTAACCTTTTTCATGCATAAAATAAAAAAACGTCAGATATGTAGACAGTAGTTTAATATGCTACTTTACAGGTTCGCTCAAGCTGATTTTTCTCACGGCTTGTTGGGAACGAATGTCCCACAATCGACAGGTATTATCCTCTACAGAAAACCGTTTAAACAAAAATGCCCTTTAAATAGACTACAGCCTTGTTTTTTTTTTTACCAGAGCCCGAAGCTAAAATATGTTCGCCCAAAAGAGACGTTTTGGCATATTCGACAGCAAGAACAGAGGCTTCATGGCCTTTTAAATCAAACAGAGGGGTGATGCTTTTTATACTCATGATGCTTCTAGATTAAGGAACTTTTTCCTCAACTTTTTTTTTTTTTTTTTCTATTTTGACATTTTCGAAAGAAAAAAAAAGTGACTGCTGTACGGCAGCCGGGAAAGAAAAAGTTTTTAACATGAAAATAAGGAAAGCCTCTTTTGAATACAGTTATTTTATATTCTTCAGTCAATATGGAACATCGTCATAGAGCTGGTAATTCCCATCAGTCTAACAAGCCCTTCAAAAGTCGTCATGCTTCCAAAGGTGCTTTGAGAGAAGTTTCCAAAGGTAAAATCAACCGTACTTCTGTCAAACAGGCCAACGCTCTCAAGCCTGTGTCCAAGACCGATCGTCGTCATGCCGCCAAGATTTTACAACAAAAGAAGCGTGAAGACATCACTCGTATTAGTAGATTATTTGAAGGACGTCAAGGTGCACCCAAGATCGTGCCTGTTTTACCTTTATGTCCTGACAGCCAAGTGGGTGCTGCCATCGAAGCTCTTTATGCTTCTTTGAGTGAAGCCATGCCTCCTCATGCTACAGAAGAATCGACTATTTTAAACGTAGAACGCTTCAAGCAAAAGGTTCAATTGGTTCCTCTCAAGCGTAACTTCATTGACTGTCTCGATGCCTTCAAGGTTGCCGATTTTGGTATTTTATTAATGTCTGCCGATGTCGAAGTCGATCAATTTGGCATCAACTGTCTCTTGGGTGTCTTAAACCAAGGTCTTGTCAATGTCGTACCTGTCATTCAAAACATCGAAAACACACCTGTCAAACTTCGCACCAGTTTGAGAAAATCTTTATTGTCTTTTGTCCAACAATTCGTGCCTGAACAGGAACACTTGTTTACTTTAGATAATGATAATGACTGTATCAGTGTCTTACGTTATATTACCTCTCAACGTCCTAAGCCCATGTCCTGGAGAGATAATCATCCCTATATGCTTGCTGAAAATGTTGAATTTGATGCTACTTCTGCCGAACTTGGAACACTCAAAGTCACCGGATTTGCTCGTGGTAACCCTTTCAACGCTAACCGTCTTGTACATCTCCAAAACTTTGGTGATTTCCAGGTCGAGAAGATCACCAGCGCTGATATTTCTCATGGTGATATGGACGAGGATGCCAATGTCATTGATACCCCCAATCCCGAAGAACAGGATGATTTAATCTCTGAAAATGTACCTGATTTGATGGAAAATGAGCAAACCTGGCCCACCGAGGAAGAATTAGCTCAAGCTGATGCTCGTGTGCGTCGTATGCGTAACTTGGATGGTGATGATCAAATTAAGAAACGTGTCCCCAAGGGTACCTCATCTTATCAAGCTGCTTGGATTGTCGATGATGAAGATGCTGATTATAGTGAAGAAGAAGAAGAGGAGGAGGATAAGATGATGGACGACGAGGATGATGATGATGTCGTCAAGCCTGCTTATCCTGAAGAAGATGAGGATGATTATGAGGAAATTGAGATGGAGGGTAAAGATGGCTACAAGGATGAATTCGATGCCGAGGAAGAAGCTAGACAGTATGAAGAATACCTCAAAAACAGACAGAGCGAATTCGAAAACCATAACGATTTCCCCGACGAGATTGATACACCTATGCATATTACCGCAAGAGAACGTTTTGCTCGTTATCGTGGTCTTCAATCCTTCAGAACTTCTGCTTGGGATCCTTATGAGAACCTTCCTATCGATTACGGAAGAATTTTCCGTTTCGAGAACTTTGGTCGTACCAAGATGCGTGTTATCAACCAAGCTATTGTAGGTGCTGTGAAACCTGGTAGAAGAATCACTATTCACATTAGCAATGTTCCTATCCAAGCTTTCCGTAAGTTGATTTACAAGAAGTTTTAGAGTATACAAGTTATTAATGTATATTTTTTATAGAGGCTTACGATAAAACTAGACCTTTCATTGTTTTTGGTCTCTTGCAATATGAACACAAGATGTCCCTCATCAACTTGCAAGTGCAACGTGATAACGCATATGAAGGAACTGTCCGATCAAAGGTAAGAGTACAATATAAGCGTTATGTAGAGCTGTTTTTTTCTAACAAAAGTTTAAAAATAGGATCCTTTGGTTATGCATATGGGTTTCAGAAGATATAACGTTCGTCCCATTTATTCTCAAAACACAAATAAGGGTACCAACCATGTTCACAAATTCGAACGTTTCCAAAAGTTGGGTCGCTCTTATGTTGCAACAGTCTATGGTCCTGTTGTTTTTGGAAAAATGCCCGTCATGTTCTATAAAGAAACTGACAATGTGAATGGTAAGTTTGATATTATTGTTCCCTTGTAACAGGAAGTCGGTATTGACATTCCCTTTTTTGATAGAACCTATTTTGGTATCTTCAGGTACATTTATGGATGTCGATGTTAAGCGTATTATCGCTAAGCGTATTATTTTGAGTGGTCATCCCTTTAAATGTCATAAAAGATCAGCTGTTATCCGATTCATGTTCTTCAATGTTGAAGATATTTACTGGTTTAAACCCGTTCAACTTACATCAAAATATGGTCGTGTCGGTCATATTAGTGAATCACTGGGTACTCATGGTTACATGAAATGTATATTCGATGGAACATTAACACAACAAGACACAATCACCATGTGTCTTTACAAGCGTATTTTCCCCAAGTGGAATACAGAATTATATAGAGGTGGTTTAGACAAGTCCGTTGAAGAATCTACAGTTGTTAAGAGCATGGATATGGATATGGAATAAAAAAACAAAAATATAGTAATATAAAAATATGTATAAATCAATAAAAAACAATTGTATAAGAGATATTTGTAATATAAATCAAAGCGCTTATACTTAAATGGAACGGGCTATTTTTTTCAATCGATCATTTTCGTTCATCAATACTCCCTGGCGAATTTATTTTAAGCCCTTCTTTTCTCTCGCAAAAAATTCATCAAAAATGAGGATTGAACGACCTACTGATGAACCACAATCAAACCAAACTTCAGTATATTGGTGCATTACCTATTTGCCTGACAGCTTCACTCACAAACAGTATGTGTTTGGCTTAAGACGAGATGCTACATTCAAGGACTTAAGTCAAAGGATCGTTCATGAAACTGGCAGTGATATATGGAACGAATATTCATATTCGCCTGGAAACGACGTACATCACAATAATGTGCTCATAAATAGCGATGAAAGTATGGAGCTTGCTATCAAGTTCATGGGCGATGATGCGTTTGATCCCAGCCGTGGAATTTTAGTTTTCGTAAATACATCATGGTAGTCTCTTGTTTTTTTTATTTTTTTTTTTTTTTTTGCATAATAAAAACGAAAGCATTGCATATGCTGTTATTATTTATATGATTACTAGCATTTCTATAATTACGATGCTTATATCATACTGTTATTGTTTATAATATTTATTGGTATTTATGTAATCTTGATGCTTATGAAATTGGTGGGCTGATACTAACATTGCATAGTCTAATTGATGTTACAGTTTCGATTAACAAGCAAAATGTAATACCGTCGTGAAATTCTGTAATTATGCTGACCAATTATGTAAATTAAAACATCCATATCGGATCAACCTTCTTTCCGTAAGCACCCAAAAAAAAAACCTTCGAACTTTTAAGCATAAGTACCATTTGTTTTATCCAAAGACTGACAAAACAATACCAAACACCCGAATCAAAGTGCATAAAAAGGAGGTACTACAACATGAAAATCCGACCACAAAAACTTGTATAAAAATTAACGCTTAAAGAGGCTGGTTTTTTAAATGAAGTGCTTCTTTCTTTTGAAAACATGCATGATTACTACTATGTGCTTACCAGACGAACAAACAAGTGATGTCAAACTGTTTGTTTACAAAGTAATTAAAAAAAAATTTTGAGCGTTTTTTTTCTTCCTTTCTTTCTTCTTCGCTCCAAAAGACTTCATTGGGGGAATCCTTGGTGATTGTACTTGAAGTCACACGGCACCACTTGCGCTCCAGAATAGTTGCTTCGTCAAGGTATTTCGTTATCGTGTGCCAATTTGGGGTGATTGTTGTCTAGGCATTTCTTCACTGGGTGCTTTTGGATGATCCCAAGATGCCAGGTTTCGTGACTTTTTTTGCTGGGATACTGGACGATTATGATTAGTTCTGGGTAACGTCACCTTTCCCACTCGGTATATGTAGAGAACGATCTAGGGGAAATTATTTAACGAGCTACTGAAGGTGAATTCAACTTCACTTTTACCGTTTGGAGCATATTTTAGGTGCCCTAGCTTAAGAGCGGAAGTTGTCTATGGTGATTCGAAAGCAACATTCTACTTGCCGGTTGTGCACTCCTGAGTTTGGAAGAAATGGGTCCCTCGTTGTGTAAGTCGGAATTGGTTCATGAATAAGTGAAACTTCAAGGGGTAGAACGTTCCTAAATTGAGAACATGGTGTTTTGACCTCTTTGTGGTGATACACGGGAGTCCTTTTTGAGAGTCATCAAAACTAATAAAAAGTGGGTGAGTGCACACGGAGACTGACTTCCTTGCAGTTGCACTTGGGCATTTTTCTCTTATTGAAACTGGCTAGCGAGTCTCCATTTTTTTATAATAATAAAAAGCAAACTGTCTTTTCTAATATTTATCTTAAAATAAATGTCTTGTATTTTGCGTGATGGAGAAATGGTTTTTGGGGTCATTGCTTGTGAATGGAACACACATACCATATCTGCTGCGCAAACTGATAAACTTGATGGTATCTTTCTTTAAAAATAAACAGCTTGTAGATGCAATTGAAACAACCCTAACAAGGTTGTAAACTTTCTCTCTCTCTCACTATCTTCTAACACAATCTAATATTTTATTAAAGCAGTGATAAAACAATGCCAGGTTTACGACCCACCTAAAAATAAAACACGATTAAAAATTAGTCTTTTAATACATTGTCGGCTTAAATCGAGTAAGGGGAATGCTCTCTCACGAATGTTCAAAGCAAGTCCTTCTTACTATAGGTGGTAGCTCAATACAACAGCCTAACTTTTTTTAAACATTCAATCATTGTCTCTGTGCATTAAGCAAGAAAAACCAGATACTAAGAAAGCGTAAATACAGCGACAGCGAGATGCACGAAATATTTAAAAGCTATGTTTGCAGCATGCCAGAATGTATTCCTTGACATAGCATTATAATATTATTACTCGTCACAAAGTGATATACAAAATTATTTGAAGTCTTCAACGACTCCAAAGAAATTAAGCGTACTAATACGTGATTCATATATATATATTGTTTGGTTATTCATCTTAATATGTCATTATTTTTAATACTCTAATCCAGAATATAATCAATAACAAGTATTCGATTGGCAGTCTACAGATAAGGTTTATACTTATTTGGTTATTTAAACTTACATAGAGTTTCATTGAAAGTCCTGACGCTTTATTGCTTGTAATCAGGTGCAGATGATGTAGTTACTCGTTTATTTTAGATTGTGTCCCGAATTAAAATGTCTAAGAGTTGTCATTTATCTTAAATTTAATTTAAGTTATTTCAAATTTGCAATTGCTGTCGACGCGAACTAATGTTTAGAGAAAACAACAATATTTTTAAGCTTTCCAAGCTTTCCGTGTGTGCCTTGAGGGTTGAGTATTTAGAAGAAAAAAAAAGATCGATAATAAATAAAAAGCCCTCGTATCTCATGGGATTATGGTTTTAAGACGACTTTGTAAGTGGTCAACTAATTTGATCCCAAGAATACCTTTTTTTGGGTAATAAACTTATAATCGGGGATCAACTAGGCTATATCTGGAGGTTACACGCATTAAAATAACCCATAAAGCTCAGCCTACAGAAAAAAAGAAGAAAAAAAAAGCGTAGTCAGAATTAACTTGATTAACGAAACAATTGAGAGCTAGTTTAAAAGAAAAGTATAAATGATGAATGATTATTTGCTTGCAGAATGGAATATATAGAATGAAAAAAAAATGGTTGAACTGAATAGTCTTCTATCGTGATGAAAATTACTATGAAAATCACTACTCGAGCTCAATTTTTTTTTTTAGAAATATTGCTATTTTTAGCTTGGTTATGTAGCACATAAGAAATAACCAGAGATGGATTCGGGAGTGGATTTTGACAAGGTCCATAAGTCTAGCCGCAGGTGGAAAAATCAAAAAACTAAGAAAACTACGGTAAAAATATTAAATCAAGGCAAATCTTTCTACGCTCAAAAAATGAAAATAAAAAAATAAATAAAAGGATTATCCGTATTGGTTGTCCTAATTGATGAGTAACAACTGAAATTAATTTTGAGGCGAGAGTAAAATGGTTATATTTTTGGCAGGTGGGGTTATTACTGTTTTTACTGTTTTTAAATCCCCGAAAAGACACGAAAATGAGTTATTTGCAGATCGTCTTTTTTTTTTTTCAGCAAAGTGGCACATCGCGGCGAAGTCTTTTGGCGGAAACAAAGCCAAAAAAAAAAAAAAAAAAAAAAAAAAAAAAAAAAAAAAAAAAAAAAAAAAAAGAATGGTACAATGACCATAATTAGGCTTCAACTTTTTGGCCACTCAAGATGTCACTGGAGTGATGACAAAGCTTCTCAATGAAGTCACTAAAATGATGTATAAGCATTTTATAATGAACGACGATAATACAAATCTTCGGAACGTCCTTTTTGTTTTGCTTCAGACATGGATTCGAGTTTTAAGCGCGTAGGCGGTAATCAATTTTTTATCTGATTCTTAAAATTCTGCGTAGTCAGCGTCTGACAAAAACCTTTTATATTTTGTGCAGATAGAGTCATTTTCCTAAAAACAGAGTTTAATCGCGATTTTATTATAAACACAGCAAAGGAAGAAGAAAATGAAAATAAACGGGATCTATTTTTTTTTTTTTGTTACAATCAATGGCTTTAAACGTCATGACGCCTAAAGATAGAATTAGAGTTCCCCTTTGAGGCTATACCGTTTCCTTGGGAATGTTCTATTTCCTAGGGCATTGTTATGAAGTGACTGGTGCAGCTTGGGGTCCCCCTAATATTCACTGTCTGGATTTTTTTTTTATATTTATGTTGCCCTGACCACCGATCCTTCGTCACCATGAACGAATTTACTGATGACTGATCCGTTAGAAAGATCATAGTCTGATATAAGGCCTCCGTTCCAAAAAAAAAAAAAAAAAAAAAAAAGGGTTTGCGATGTGATGATAAATTACATGTGATGTGTTAAATATCAAACATTGTTGGACAGATAACAGATTTACAAGTGAATCTATTCTACTTTTTTTTTACCCCTCTTCGATCCAAAGAAAACGCCGCTGATATCATTGTGGCATCTTGTAATCTTTGTAAGCAAGCCTTGTATCATGCTATTAAAGCCAATGTTTGTTATACAATAAATTGTAACCAAAAGATCAAATCCACGGATGAATGAACAAAAGACGTATATTCGGTAAATCTTTAGCCGACGGAAACATCCTCTTTTATATAGAGAAATGGATGAAAAAGCAAGGACGAGGCTACATGCGTGATCAATGTTGACAAAGAAAGCGAAGGAAAAAAAAGTGTTGCTTAATTTAATATATGGAGTGGCATAATAAGAAAAGGGGGTTGGAGGCTTCTTATTGGGATTTAACTATGGTTATATCAGCAGACTTAAAGTTTCTTATTACAGACTGCGCCTCATAAGTGATTTGTGTATGGTAACGTGTAGATATTATACATGTCTTATTTCGTGCCACGTTGCATTAAATCATTGGGGTTCCACAAAAGAACAAATACAATATTTTTATAATGATCCTAATATTTTATTATTAAATATGATGATCTGCCACAACCTTTCTCAATTAAAAATATAGTTAGAGGGTTGAGGAAATCACGCATTAAATGTTTGTACAAACAATTAATAGGCTTAGTTAAAAACATGATACAAACAAAAACAGAGTAGATTTTTAAAAAGTCCCGGATCAACGTTTAGGAGTACAAGCGCGCGAGCTCGCAAGCAAGAAAGCGAAGGAAAGAGAGAGAAAGAGAGAGTTGGGCCATTAAATTATATTGGAATTTAAGGTGTTGAGGACATTTTTAAGTGATTGAAATATAATGAAAAAACTATGGTGGACTGAATAGCAATTTTCTATTTTATTTAGTCCCTCTCTCTCTCTCTCTTCCTCTTTTTTCCTCAACAAATCTACGCCCCTAAAAATGGCTTCTAAAGGTACGAGTTTTATGCAGAAACACAGCAATTGCCCTTTTAAATATGTATGCAACTTTAATTACCCTTTCTTACTTGTCTCTACTCTCTCTTTCTTTTGACTCTTTTATATATTTAAACAGATGTCCTAGATCAGATTCGTGATTTACAGTCGTTCATTGATGACTTTGCAGCTGATGGTAAATATATGAAGCACATGAAATGTAAAAAAATGTCGGAGAATTTAAAATGTCAATTTTTGGGATGCAGCAGGATCGCCTACGATGGTTTCACCAGAACAAGCACTAGCAACTCCTTTGACAAGGCACACCATCTTACAAAAACCGGATGAAAGGACGGAGTCTGAGGAGCCCACATTTATCCAGGAAAAGACGGAAGAGGAACCGATAATAGAAGAAAAGACAGCGGAAGAGGAAGTTATTCCACAAGAAAAGGAAGAGGAAAAGACACTGGTTGAAGCACCTCTTTCAATTCTCTCTTACAAGCTGAATTTATCCGATGATTTCTCTTCGTTATTGACCCAGTTTAAAGAGATTAAAGTATCACCTACTTTACCACCACGTACCATCTTCAGGACCGAGGATGAAGAAAAGATTCAGGTAGAAGTGATGCCACCACCCATCGAAAACTATAGTTCTCCTACACCTAAATTCAGCGACTCCTTCTTCTTGAATGATCAGCTTCCCAATACCGGTAGCAGTTCAAAATCGCATTCCAGACGCACCTCTATCTCCAGTAAGAAATCCCAACGATCTGCCAAAAGTGCCCGACGCCAAAACGAAAAAAAATTACAGCACAAGCAACAATTACAACAAGGGAAGCTCCACCAACCTCAAAAATACGTGGAAAGATCCTATGATGAAATGATGCGAATTCCCGATATCTATGAACGTGTAGCCTTTTATGAAAAGACGCTGGATTT
Organism: Mucor saturninus; assembly: GCA_016758985.1. Lineage (NCBI taxonomy): Eukaryota > Fungi > Mucoromycota > Mucoromycetes > Mucorales > Mucoraceae > Mucor > Mucor saturninus. The sequence goes on from JAEPRD010000093.1 coordinate 86,285, forward strand.
ATGTCTCAAGGCAGAATCACCCATTCCTGCCTGGTGTAAAGCGAACCGAGAAAAAGGAAAACCAGAGCCCATGTTGGAAGGCTATGTTCCCCCTGCTCGTTTTGTATCGCCTGAAGTGCCTCTCTCCGAGAATACCTTTGGTAGCATGAGTGGCTCTTTTAGTGGTTCTATCTCCATGTTTCTCAAAAAAGCAGGTGGGGCCCAATCAAGTACACGACGCATGGATAACAAGTCTTTATTGGCTTCCAGTAGCAATTATTATACACCTCATACACCTTCTAATTATCACAGCGGCAGTGGATTATTTGGTAAATCACTAAGTAAATTAAGTCTATCTCGATCTACACAGATACCGCGCTATGATCATCAATTGCAACAGATACGAACACCTGCTGCAATTCGACTAACGACTATGAATCAACGAGTATCCTCTCCCACACCACGAAAGAAGAAGTCCAGTGTCGATGCCATGAACAAGACATTATCACCCTTGTGTACGAACTACGGTAAAGATGTATCCTCACCTATTCGTACCCCTCGATCCAGTTCCAGTACACCAAGTTCGTTTGGCAGCACTACCACGATCAATAGTCAAGGTGAATTTACCAGTCAAAGTACAGCGTTAAATTACATGATTAATGTATTACCACAAATTGATTTGGTTTTATTACAAAACGCCTTGGATGAAGCTAAGGGGGACCCCATGGTAGCTATCTCCATTGCTGTTAGTCAAAGCAAGTTAGAAAATCGTCATCAACAATCGCACAAAAAAGTATCTTCAAGGCATTATAATAAACGGTAAAAAAACACACACACATAAATTTCCTTTTACAGAATATCACCCCTCTTTCTTTCTCAAATGACTCCTCCCCCTATTTATACCTTTTTTAATCACACGAGCCCGTTCTTTTATTTTATTTTTTCAATTGAACCATTAGTATAACCAATGTCCAACACAGGACTTACATCATACCTAATCTTTGTAGTCATATCCATACTGCTGGTACTTTTTTTTTCTTTTATATAATAAACTATCTATTTTATATAAGCAGACTAATGACTCCATGTTTAAAAAATATATATAGGGTGCTTTTCAGTATGGTTATCATAATGGCGAACTAAACACCCCTCAGCAAGTTATTTCGAAATGTAGTAATCCCTCGACTGTAGTTATAGCAGGCTTACCTGTTTGTATCCCCATGGCAGATTCGCAATACGCACTTGTGGTGTCAATATTGACAGCAGGAGGATTAATAGGTGCGCTGAGTGCGTCTTATTTCAATGATCGATATGGTAGAAGATTGACCTTGTTTGGTACGAACGGATTGTTAGCGATTGGCTCTCTCATCACAACATTGGCAGCCACGCCACATACCATGATGCTGGGTAGATTTTTATCTGGTTTAGGAAGTGGTGTTGTTACCGTGGTCGTACCTGCTTATTTAGCTGAATGTGTTCCTAAATCCCATCGTGGGTTCTTTGGTGCTTTAAATCAGCTTGCGATTGTGGTGGGTATTATGGCTGCTCAAATCATTAGTCTTTCATGGTCTACGCTCACAGGATGGCGATATATTCTAGGAGTCGGTGTTTTGTTGGCGGTTATGCAATTCTGTTTATTACCATTTTGTGTGGATTCCCCGCGTTATCTTGCTTCGTTGCCAGGAGGATTTAATCGGGCGCGTCAATCCTTGCTTCGATTAAGGGGTAGTTCTGTGGATGAAGTGGATGAAGAGATCAATGAATGGCGTAGAGACTGGTCCAACCAGGTTGGAGAAGAAGAAACAACAGCCATTGTATCACAAACAACAAATATAAACATTTGGAAATTCTTGATTTCTTCTCAGTATCGACGTCCGTTAATGATTGTGTTACTCCTGCAGTTGGCACAACAATTATCAGGGATTAATGCTGTCATCTTTTACTCGACCTCAATTATGGGATCTGTGTTTCCCGAATCCTCCGGTAAGATCACCGTATTTATATCTGTCGTCAATCTGATCATGACAACGGTTTCTGCAAGCTTGATGGATAAAGTAGGACGACGTTCTTTATTTCTGGTCTCGTCATGCACTATGGCTTTGATGGGAATGTTGTTAGGCTGGAGTATTGAGAGCGGACATAATCAAATGTCAGCCTTGGCCATTCTTGGATTTGTTGCAGCGTTTGCTATTGGACTTGGGCCAATTCCGTTTCTGATGATACCAGAGTTGGTGGAGACGCAGGCTGTATCCAGTGCATGTTCTGTAGGACTTGCATCCAACATGATTTCTAACTTTGCTGTGTCTGCCGGATTCTTGGTTTTAAGAAACATCATGGGTCAAGGGCAAGTGTTTTACTTGTTTGGAGGCTGTTTGTTTGCACTGACGATGGTGGCCATTGTTATTCTGCCTGAAACAAAAGGGAGAAGTCCAGAAGATGTCATTCGTTCTGGGTACTCACTTTATCCCTGTAGTTATGAGCCTATTCGTGTATAAGATGCAATTAAAGAAGAAAAAAAAAAAAGCCTAAATAGACAATTGACTTTTTTAGACGGTCCGAATTTAACTCGGCTAATTTAGCAAATGGTGACCACAAAACTTTTTTTTTTTTTTCGTGTTGTGCCACACTATCTCCTCCATTACTCTTTATGGAGTCCGGCTGCCGTTTGCCTTATTAGGCTTCGTGCATCGGCATTTTTCATATAAAAGGAGCAAATGAATTCTTTTTTTTTCTTCTTTCTTTTTTATTATTACTCATATCCCCACCTTTCCTTCTTTATATAAAATATGAATGTGTGTTTTAAAGACCTTGCACATCCTTCCAGCTGTCCTCCTGATCCCGTTCGATTTAATGATACTGTTACAGGCACTGTAGTAACAATGACTGAATGGATTGCTAATGAATTATACCGCTTACAAAACAATGTGAGACCAAGGCACTGTGAACATTATGAAGAATTAGTGGAATTAATCCAGGAACCTAAATTACTTGATTCGCTGACAGTACCATCACAACCACCACCACCACTGCCTGTTTATGATGATGAGGATGACGACGAAGAGAGTGAAGATAGTGAAAAGAGTGACAATATACCCGCGGAAGCAACTAAACCCACACACGCTGTCAAGCCATCTACAGTGATACTATGCAGGGTGTTTATTGAGATTATTCGATATTGTAGCAGAGTAGGAGGTCCACAAAGCAATCATGCACCCCGATTACTCTTGACCGAATTTGAAAAGTTACGTCAAGATAAGAAGCTTTCGAATGCCGTGAATCCAATCGCCTTTCGAGAGAACTTACTCAAGATTCTATTTGGAAAAATACAGATGACAGAACAATTAGTCAAATGTTGGAAATATTTATGTGAGTGGGTGGCGGTTTCAAGGCTGGATCAAACTACATGGATCGAAATGAGTCTAAATGGTTATATTGCTGCTCAACGATTCATATTGGCTGAACATTACATTATGCGCAAATATCAAAAGAGAAATTTAAAAATAGCTACTGACATAGTGATTTGTAAGAAATAAAAATAAAAATTATACATAAAAAGCCTCCTTTCTTTTTTATTTTGCATTTTTCGGAGAATACCATATGCACTACATTTTGTGTAATCTTTTCCCTTTTTCCTCTTTTAATTCCCCGCCCCAAATCGGTTAATCTATTAAATCTGTTTCGTCCTCTTCTACAATCACATTATGATTAGGATGACGCATCTTATAACTACTTGAATCTCCATTAAAATACGCACGGTACTTTTGATACGGGAAAACCACAGCCTTTTCAATCGTCTCTTCAGGAAACAAGTATTCAAGAAACTTCCAAATTAAATAATCCAACGCGATAATCATACAAAATACTTTGCCTGCATACACTCCACATCCATAGTATCTTCTCAATCGCTCAATTAAGGGCGGCGTCTTTGTCTGACATACTGCCGCATATACCTATTTTATTTAAATTTATTAGCTTATCCTACTAACAACCCCCTCTCTCTGTATATAAACCTTTTCTGTACGCTCAGCAACATTGGACCAGTTATACATTTCTTTCAGTTGATCATTAAACTGACTAGGATCAATTTGACCGAAACGAAACATATGGATCGCTTTGGACACAGCAATCACAAGATCTGTTTCCAAAAATAATAAAAAAGAAAGATGAATAAAAATGCAAATATAATGAGCGCGGTCAACTAGGCCGCTCACGTCTTATTCTCTATTACCATCTTCCTCTGGACTTGCATAGTTAATCATGTGACTGGGTAAAACTTCAGGTACGCCGCCAATCTTGGTGCTTACGACAAATAATCTAGATTTTTCTATCCCTTATTAAAGCCCAGTCTTCCACTTTCATATAAATGATCTTAATTTTCTTGTCCTACCCTGCACAAGCAGCCTCAACAATGGCGATACAAAAAGCTTCGGTTAAACTGGTGTTTAAAAAAATATTGCCTTGCACCAACACATCGCGCACTTCATGATGTTTGATGGGTCCCAATAATTCGACGCGATCGTGTAACAAGTGCTTCTCTCGCATCTGCTCTAAATCAATTCGTTTTGGTCCATCTCCGCCAATGATAAATCGTACTTGCTTATACGACTCACAAATACGTGGTATAATCGCTACTAATAAATCCACGCCCTTGCGGTAGACCAATCGACTAATCACTACAATCGTAATCCAGTTAGGATCAGGCACTGAAGGATCCGGTAAAAATTGGGAAGCTACCACTGCGTTAGGTATAACTGAGACGTGTCTGGGTGATAAAGCCGCTCTCAGCACTGTATTCTCTTTACTATTTTCGTAGTTGTTGTTGTTGTCAGAATTTCCCAGCTTACTCTTTTTCTTGTCATTGCTTACCTGGTGTGCGAAACACAAATGACATGGTCAATATCACTCAATGTGAATTTCAATAGCTTGTTGGTCAAGATGGACGAAGCATCGGCAAAACCAAACAAGGAATGATCGGTAAACACTGCTTTCAACCCCATGGTCTTACTATGATAGATGCCTTCATGACACAATGCAGAAAATGCACCGTGGCCATGCACAATCTGAATGGATTCTCGAATAAGAATGTGACGAAATAAAGGAAAGAATCCATAAAACGAAGGTAAAGTTGCTTCAGCGTAAATGACTTGAGTCGGTACATGATAGACTTTTAAACCATTGGTCAAATAACGTACACCTGTTCTGTTGCCATAGGCATGCGTCACTATAATGACCTAACAAACAGGGATGAGTATACTGACAAGAGAAAGAGAAAAAGAAAAGAAAAAAGAGCCCGACATCTTTAAAGATTTACCTTTTTACCTTATGTCCTCGTTGAATCAAGCGTTGTGATAATTCGTATAAATGAGATTCGACTCCACCCATGTTTGGATAGAAAAAATCGGACACCATACTATAAAGAAAAAAGGTTAATAAGTGGGCTCAAGTAAAAAAAAACATGCCTTTGAGTTGTCTCTAATTACCAAATGTTATACACCATGTCTTGCATACGGTCAAGTTCTTGTTCCCAAAAAAAAGAAAAGAAAGAAAGGAATGATTTTTGGCGGGATTTGGAAATTAGGAATTTCATAAATGTTCCAAAATAGATTAGTTGATCCGGCCTTTTGTATTATCATGATTTAATGTTGCTACAACAAAAAGCAAAAATGTCATCAATTCAAACTTAGTGTTGCATGCAAATTAAGTTTGGAAATGTGCTCTAAAGGTACTACCCCGGCTTGACTACAATAAAAAAAAAAAAAGTAACCGCGTCTAATTTAAATCAAGGTACCCTTTTTTTTTTCCTTGTGACCATTAGATACAACCCGAAACAAGAGAATAAAAAACATCTTTTTTTCTCTCTCTCTCTCTCTTGATTATTTCCGATTATTGCAACAACAAAAAATGACTAAAGGTAAAACCTATAAAAGCATACAAATAACCTTAAACCTGATACAAATAAAAGATCAAGTAGATCTCGTGAGTTCCCAACCAGAATTTGATTTCAAGATCAACCAGGTAAATCACAATTAAAACTACACTATGTGAATCAAATGCTATTTATTAAATACAAGATCATACATAGCCACCCAAGAACCGACCTGTCAGAATCTACTGTGATGGTATTTACGACTTATTCCACTTTGGTCATGCTAAAGCACTAGAACAAGCCAAAAAATCCTTTCCCAATGTCCACCTTTTAGTCGGAGGTAAATTATAAACACACACATATGAATTGACAACAGTCATGATTGACTCTATTTGCAGTCTGTGATGACCGAGAAACACATGCTCGTAAAGGTAAGACGGTGATGACAGACCTAGAACGTTATGAGTCTGTGCGTCACTGTAAATGGGTAGATGAAGTGATTGAATCTGCACCTTGGGTCATCACCCAAGAGTTCTTGGTGGCGCATGCCATTGATTATGTCGCACACGATGCTGAACCTTATCAATCTACTGAATCGGGTGATGTCTATGCGTTTGTGAAATCTCAAGGAAAGTTCTTACCGACCAAACGTACAACGGGTGTTTCCACTTCAGATCTCATTACACGCATTGTGCGTGATTATGATGAATTCTTGAAGCGAAACTTAGACCGTGGCGTGTCTGCTAAAGATTTGAATATATCGTATCTCAAGGAGCAACAAATGAAAAGAAAAGATCAATTGGAAAAAGTAAAGCATACGGTGATGGATCAATTGGAATGGTGGGAGTCTCAAAGTCATCACAAGATTACAGATGTAGCCAAACTCTTTGGATTCGAGCTATACGTGGTACGTGTGATGTATTTCTACTCTCATCAATGTTATTCATAAAAATTATTAGGGTAACTTTTTGGCTAAATCTCGGTTCATCACACATACTGGTGATGCTAAACACGAATACCATTAAAGTTTTTTTATTTCTTCTTGCAATTCATCATCAATGTACGATTCGGATTTCCATAGGGCGATACATCCCGCTAAATGTTGTCTTGTTGCAAATCCTTCTCCGCACACGGTGCCTCTTATGCATTCCTGGGGAAATTTAAGATTATAAATAAATAAATAGACAGACTCTTTTCTTAAATTACCTTGACCATATACTCTTGATCATACATATCGAGACAATTTCGAATGGCATTTAATTCTTTGGGAATACGAAGATTATCATCATTTTGTATCACTTCTTCTAACCCCAAGTCGGTAACTACTTGTGTGTATTCTTCAAACATGGTGTCCAGCACTTGTTTTACTGAGATTTGACTGTTAACGCGTTGCTATAGAAGCGTTTTAATTACATATTTCGCTTACATTTTTCCAACACTTCGTCTAAATCCTTGGATGGCGAACCCAGTGTTTGTCTGCTTAGGCATTGTACACCTTTTTCATTCTGTTTGGCCCAGACATCTAAACTTTTTTTTTTTTTGAATGTACATATTGCTTGAGGTTATTACACCTGTGCTGTCAAACTGTCTGATAATTACGTTTACCAGTTTTTAAATTTCGTATATGAATCGGATGCCATGTTTTGAATGAAAGGTAAAAATAATAGAGATTCAAAAAGGGAAAGCCAATGTAGGAAAAAAAAAAATTTGAATTAAAATTAAAATTAAAAAAAAAAGCCTATTTCTAACCAATAAAGAGGGTTTATGCTTCATTTAGATAGTGAGCATGCCACTCATCTTTGTTAAGAGAGCCACTTCTTTTGTGATCCACCGACTGCTACTTATGGTTCGGGCCGCTCGTTGGTCTTTTGTCCAACCCTTAACCTGACTGCGCCCTTATGGTCTTTTATTTAAAATGGAAACAAGTTATCCTTTTGTAACCACGCGAATACTTTTAGTGTATTTATTTATCAGATTTTTTTTTTTCGCGGTCTAACAACTTTAAATGATCAGTTTTACGTATGAATTGATTGGCCGAATTTGCCTTCATCAGTTAGTGCATGTTTTTCACGGTAGAAACGGGCAGTGCTTGCATTAGATTTCTAGATTTCTGTAGTTTTATAGTACTCACTTGTTTTTTTTTCATTAATTTTTTTTCTCTTTAGAATGCACACTGCTTTATGTCTTGTGAACTTTTTGGCACATTCTTGCCGAATACTGTAAGGATGAGGGCATAACACGAAGTATCAATCTCAAGCTTACTTCTCTACTTCTAGTCGCTAAAAAGTTAGTCTGGCTGCTCACTAAAAATGCAAGAATCACACGATTGTATTATTCCGTAGATAGATCAAACACACAACTTTGAGAAAGAAATATTACAGTTTTTACTTTATCATTTTGTACTATAGTTGACCATTAAATATACCACTAATGCAAATTCATTTTGTCTTGTGACTTTATTGACACTGAAAATAAGAATCCATCAATGTGGTAGAATTATATCAGGCAATACGTAACAAATGAATTTCTCGGGATGCTGCAAGTCCCATGGTTTAAAATTCGGCATCAGGTTCGAATATTTATGGGAGCCAGGTCGGTTCTAGTCTAGGAATTAGCTATGTTCCTTATTGTATAATCCCATCTTATTTTTGCACCTTCTTTCTTGATGATATGCTCCATATTTTCCTTGTGTTTGGTATACCAGATTTCATTTAGCATAATACCTTTTGGGTAAGCGGACTTGAGAGCGTTTGACATGGAAGTACATTGTTTGCGTGCATAACCCAGGTTTGTACTCTTTGGGTAGCACTATTTTGATAATACCGTATTTTTTGCCCTGTAGGCTAATCTTTTCAATGTAACTCAAGGGATCTTTAAATTCTTCTCTTGTTGGATAAAAGGTAGGTGCTTCCTTTATACCAAAGATTCTCTTGTTTTTACGTACATGGTCTTCATCAGCCTTCGTTTTTACTGTCGATAAGTCAAATGGCAAACCGCCATCAGTCGCCATGGCTCTTTTCGATGCTCTACGCATATCAACTTAATGAGAATTTTACGAAAAAAAAAAAAAAGTGTATACAATAATTTATGTGAATGTGTGTGTAATATAATTTTTTAGAGAAAAAAAAATAGGCACGTAAAAAAAGAAAAAAAATTTCCTTTTTTTAAATTAAAGACTGATTTTAATACAACTCTGTTCATTCAACATGCTTCCGCCAGCACAATTGATAGTATGCTCTTATAAGTCTTCTTCGTGATGATTTTGAGAAAAAAGCTTGTCAAATATGTGGCAGGAAAAAACATATGCCAAATAAAACAAAAAACAAAAAATAAAATGTCAAAGAGCAAGCTCTCTGTATTTACAGCTTTGTTTGGTATCGTATTTTTATTAAAGGTAGTTAAGGCCCAAGTATTTGGCCATTAATCAAAGTAATAAACTTTGCGAATAAAATAAAATTGAAAAGGTGATTTAACTAATTCATGCGTTATAATCGAAATAAGGGCCTAGGAAATAAAAAACACATACGGAAACAGTTCCCAGAATTTTCCAGACTTAGAATATGCCTGTGAAATAATTCACTTGATTCAAATATATAACTGATGAAATATTGAACAAATCAACGATCAAGTATCCAAAACAAAGGTTTATTGCTTTACTTTATTGAAATCACTTATTTACCCTGAAGAAATAAAGATGCAACAAAAAGGTAGGGACAATTACATTCAGATTGATAGGAACAGACGAACAATGCAGTAGTCAAATTTTATATTTATGCTCAAGTCGTGAAGGTTATTATCTATGGGGGCTTAAATGGATATTTTTATATTGATAAGAAATTTTTTTAAAAAAAAGTATTATAAATGGAGTTCCTTGATGCGTTTTTGATTGATACTTTTAACTTTTGGGTAAATGATACCGTTGTAAAGTAAAAGTAAATTTTGATTGCTTATATTCATCTTAAGGCTAAAGATGATATCGATAAGTAAGATCTTGGGCTTTGACAACTTAATTGCGATTTCCTTCTTTCTGATTTTACGAATTTGATTTAAAACAGCATCTTTTGAGGGAACCTCATTCAATCCAATGCTTTTGTAATATTTGAAGTCGGTCATCCTGCTTTCTAATTCTTCCATTTTTTCTATGGTCAGAGCTCCACCTATTACCAAAGAAATAATTCGGGAACACACTGCAGTAAATCCGTTGGGTTCCTCTTCAAACAATCGTAGCTGGTTGGGCGTACAGAAATTCATTGCTTGGAAAATTTTAGATTTGAAGCACCAGTTTTTTAAACTTGCCTTTTTTTTGGTAATTACGAAGCATTCTTACGCAGGCTACAGACTCTGGCTTGGTTGTTGGAGAAAATATCAGCAATTCGGTATCGTGACAAATAAATGACGGAACAGCAACACCAAGAAAAGCAACCAACTTTGTGTCACCCTGTTCACTTTGGAAGATACCACCAGTTGCTATAAACTCAACCTTTTGGCAGCGAAAGCGCAACTCGTACCATGAGCCTTTGCCCATCTCAAACTTCTCTATAGAAGCTTCCAAATAGTTGGGATACTTGCTACTTTTATCGATTTGTGCTACGTCATCAATAGCCTTGTCATGGTAGTATGCCTCGATTTGAGTGACGAATAACCAATTATTTTCTTGGCTTCTGACGAAGGAATGGATGAGCATGTCCTTCATCATATCAACAATACTTTGGACTTGGACGTTGGACATGTCATCGTCAGAAATGCCTTCAAAAGGAGAAAATGATACAACCAACTTGTAGTTTTCATCGAGTTCAGGAAATCTTTGAAAAATAGCGTGTGGCTTGAAATCATTTAGGTATATTTGAGCACACTTCATACGGCTTCTGGCAAGCAGCAACACTTCCAGTTTATCCTCGTACAACCTTGAGATTGGCGACGGTGTGCGTAGTCTTTTGATATTGTTTATACTTTTTACATCGTTTCGTGGTCGTTTTCGACTATCCACTTTACTACTAGCAAAATTAAACATAAATATCACTGGCTCAAAAATTCATTTAATAATAATTTACATTTCAATGGTTCTGTTGATCAGATGTTTAGCCACGACAAATAGCTCTTTACTTTGTTCATTTAAAACGATGACTTTGCTTAGGGAAGGAAAATAACGCAAGATTGCTTTATGATAGCTCAAGCTTTCGATATTTTCCAAATAAACATCGGACACATCGATAGTTTGTACCCTCTTGAATAATCAATCCAACATGGTTCCAATTCTCTGCTGCGCTCCAAGCACGTTACGGTCTCAATGTCCAAAAAAACGTAACAACCGCGCCAGGGAGTTGAACGACATCAGCATGTTTCGCGGTGAATCTTTGGAGTCCTTCATCTGGTCTCTGTATCCAATAATATGAAATGGTAGACCATTTTCCCTGCTTAAACACCTTTTTTTTTCTTTTGAATTTTGTGTATAACAAAGTGTCATCCAGGAACATAATGTCCAAGCCAAAAGTAGTTGCATTTTAACTCTAAATTATTACTAAACCCTTGGATTTAATAAATAGTTCATATCAATGTTGGATGATAGTATTTTTATATTTATAACACTTCTGTATAGAAACTCCCCTTTTTCTAATCCAACATCATGATCAATTTCAAAAACCATATTTCGTAAGGGATAGCCGTACAAACGCTTTTCTTAGGGACAGCCAAAGTGCACGTAGTCATGGCCGAGGATCGGGTACCTTTTGGCTGTACCTAAGAGATCATGTGACAAAATGGCTGTCCCTCGTCCCTAAGGCAGGAGAACGTCTACACCTACGTATGTTTGTAAATTTTTACACGTACTTTTTAGATTCACGTGATCCATTCTTTTTCTGACATACCTTTGATCTTTGAAAAGACCTAGAGGGTGTAGCATAAGTGGGAGTTTCGGTGCCAGTGAAATACCACTGCCTTTATCGTTTTTAGCCTTGTACGAACGACGACCCACTCAGGTAACGGGGAAGTGTTGCTTATATTGAAAAGACTAGCCGTAGCCGTGATAATAAAAAAAGAGAGTAAATATCTTTTGTTTTTTTTTAAAAAAAAAAGTAATATTTTAGCGTTTTTTATAAAAACCAAAAGTTGTTATTAACTAACCTTTTCCCAATTTTTATTACTTCTCTTTAAAAAGATGGTTCTATACAGGATATGAATAGAAAAGAAAAAAAAAAAGATGAAGAAGGGAAGGAATTTTTTTTAAATGGTTTTTATTTGTAGACTGATAAATAAGAGCTGGCTTATGTCAGGATGATTTATTTGTTTATTCAATCAGAAGATCATGTGAACGAGTTTTATAAGCTGATAAACAAGAGCTGGCTTATGTCAGAATGATTTAATTGCTTATTTAATCATCCATATGTTTAAGCCTTCACATACTAGAAAACAGGCCTAGTCATAGACGTACATAGAGAAAAAAAGACGTAGGTGTAGACATTCTCTAAGGCAGTGACTGTCCCTAAGGCACAGTAAACCCTGTCAAAATAAAACAACTTCTACTTTCTACTTTTTTTCTAAAAACATTTTTCTTAGGGACAGCCATTTTTCTTAGGGACAACCAAGGTGTGCGTAGTCGTAATGTTGGGACCATGATACTTTTATAGACATCAAGAGGTCAATATAACTTAACAACTTGAAATATATACACATTTATTACAACCAACATAGTGTAAACCAGTATATGTGTTTTACAGCTTACTTTCAGCTTCTCGTTTGGACTTTACCTTTATTTCTGCGTAAGATTAAGATTAAACGATCTCAAAGGCGAAAGAGTGATGATAGAATTGTCAAAATAAGTATAAATTGTTTAGTATACATTGTTTTTGGTTGTATATCCTTGCTCTGGTCTACAGAACATCCAAATCACAGTTCTTATCTTGCGACTACGTGCACTTTGACTGTCCCTAAGAAAAGCGCTGATTTATTTATCGTCAGTTTTCCTACTTTTTGCAACTCGAGTGGCCTTTCTGAAAGTAAACATAGTCTGTGAAAACTATATTAGTAGCACGCACTCTTCCCTTATGAAACAACGTTGTCAAATAATTAAAGTGCCAAAGCACAAAACTGTCAATTTAAATCCGTGTAACTCTACGATGCATTTTTTATTTTTACGCGCTGTTAGGTTCATCCCCGTACTGAGTATAAATTAATGCGGAAAAGGCCTGTAACTCTTTGATATATGCAAACGCCTAATGATAAATGTCAGAAATGGAACCTCTTTGAAAAATTAGCAGTATACTTTACGTTCAGGTATTCGTTGCCCGCAATAATCAAATGTGCTTGTCTACTAATGGTGGGTAAAAGATTGGCAAGAATGACTTTTTTGCCTTGTTCCAAATGTAATGCTTCAGCATTTGTAATTTCCTGGATACCCGATGTCATGGGCTCGTGGAGTAATGTCTTGCCGAATGCGTGGTGATCAAAGATTGCAAACACCTCGTCCAAGCATGATGACAGAACTGGATGGAAATCCGGACTAAAAAAAAAATAGCGTATCAGCAACTTTCCCTCTCACTCTATTCCGAAATTAAGCATCTACCTGTCAATGAAATCCCTGGTTTCATCTAATAATTTCTTGAGCGAAATGGTGGATGTTTCGTCTTCAGGATAATCTTCAAATCCAGCACCACGCAAAAATTCTAATTCCTCTTCTCTTGTATCAGGCAACATATATTGGCGATAACTAATACGTCCTATTAAAAAACTTTTCCTAACGTACTGCTCTTGCAAAGATAAAATTTACCTGATGGGTTGACCATCTTGATCAAATTCGATGCGCTTTCTGAGTTTGGACACCAGTTTTTCTGCATCTTGATAATCCAAAAATCCCTTGATAGGTATACTATTGAGGATATATTATATCAGTATAACTTCTACATACATTTGTACTTTACATACTCGGAGACTATTTCATTCACGGCTTCTGAGACTCGTTCGGCAATTGCTTTCCAGCCACGATGAAGTAACCACCAACTGGCACTGAGGAACATGCGCTCAATGTGTGGATCCAAGAATCCGACATCTGGTTCAGCCCCTTCTTGTTGCAATCTAATTGTGGGTTCGCTCTTATTCAGTACAGATACAGACCAGATGTAAGTAAATCTGCCTAAAAGGTTCAACTGGATATGTGTCAACATGGTCAATAAAGTGACTGAATAGATCGATGTGAAGGTACGTGTAAAACCTGGATGGAGAGAGAGAGAGAGAGAGAACATTAGCATGATTATAAATGAATAAGCAGGTACAATTATTACTCATGGTCTTGATTTCATCCCAAAGAAGGTTCTTTTCCTTTTTAGTCAGAATACCTGCAGGGAGGGGATGATCCTGTTCTGCCACAAAAGAGGTTGATAAACTATTGACACTTGCATCCAACCCAGTGGAGTTTTCCCCATGTTTTTGTTCCTTATCCCCTTTATGCTCTTCATCCTGATGATCCACCATCACCACGGACTCGCTCACTTCTTTTGTCTGTGCTTCTTGCTCCTCTCTAGCAGAAGCGGCCATTTCTCTTTCCTTTCTCAGTCGAGTTTCAATCTTTTCCAGACGTCTGGTTTCTTGTAATTTAGCCCACCCTTCTTCAATATTCATTTCGTGCAAAATTTGATCGCCCAGTGTTGGTAATAGGGACAGCACTGTGAATACACAATCGTTTTGGTTTTGTTGAAATCGACGCTTCAAGCTACAAATGATATCATTAGCACCCCCAAAAATATAGTCAATACTCTGCCTCTCTTCTTAATTTACTTTTCTTTGGCTAATCGTTCGGCAGTAGATTTCTCTGAAATGCTCTTAATCTTGGAAGTGGCATATTTTCCTGCAAAATAACTACCACCGGCAATCGTGGCTGTTATTAATAAGCCATTACGATGTCTCTTAACGTAGTCCTTGAGTGAGGTGTAAATGGTCATGATGTTTAAGAGTTAGAAGAGAAAAAAAAACTGTGTGTATTCTGTTTTTCACATGAAAAGAGGGCGGGGATAAAAAAATAGGCGTTCCAGTCACACACGACAAAACAAGGTATTCATGATTTGCAAGCTTTTTTTAACCCATCAACATGAATAAAAAAAAAAACGTCAATGGAGTTTTAAAAGTTTGATAATGCTGTCATTTCAATGCACTCCTTTTGTTTGCTTTGGTTCACTTTGTTGCTAATACAAATGCGTTCCATGAAAGGGGCGTCAGACCACCTCGTTTAAAGCCGCACTCTAATAGACCCAATGAAAAAAATGCGTGCGAACGATAATCCTGGAGTCAGTAACCACAACTCTTTAAAGGAGTGCTATATTTTATCAACTTTCAGAAAGCTGTTTTATTTGAATTCATAGACGTTCTGTTCATATTATATTTGTAGTCTTAGTGAGCACATCAATTTCAATTATATATTTACCTGCAGATACATGCACCTACTTGATTTTTAAATTAACATAAAAGTGAAGTTCGTTTACCAGAAAAAAAACATACGAAACTGTTTTTGTTTATAAAAATGTGTCAACTCAACTTTTTGTCTTGGGTTGACAAACTGGTGAAACCTGATTTCAGAAATTGCGTAGCGGAGTAAACTTTTAGAAAACACAACAATAAATATCGTCTGCTTTAAAAGGACCTCTTTCCTTTCCCTCCTCCTCAGTTACACTTTAATGACCAACACGACTACTCAAAATAATTTGGAATTGTGTCACAGATATGTTAATTTATTTAAAACATTAGACCAATCAAAACATGGATACTTAAACGGTATTATCAAAGATGCAAGTTAAAGAAATTATCAAGCATTAATTATGTGTGTTTTTTTTTAAAAACGCAGTAATAGATTATTTCAGATCTGAAAAATGCCTGCAACTCATTTTGCGCACTGCTCGGGATGTTAATAACAGTCCGTATTTTACCATGGATCAGTTTGTAGCTGCCATGTTCATATTCGATTCAAAAAAAGAACAGTATGAATCTACCGGTTATGCAAAAAACTTGGATAACTGTAAATATTATGGCATGTGTAATAAACTGGTATTAAAGAAGTTATATTAGATGACGATGTTATTTCATCGTCCGACTTTAGCAATTTATTACGTCATTGTAAAGAAGCTTCGAAACAGACTGAAAATTCAAAAACGTTGGAGAGCAATCCGTTTTCTACAGCTTTTGTAAACCTTGTAGAATGCTTAAGACCGACCATAAAGCGAATTGAAGAAACAGTTATCCGAAATAATCCAAGTAATTGTCTTGACGGTATGTAACCCAACGCACGGTTTATTTGGTTATCCTCCGTCATTCTGACGTGTTTAATTCATTTAAATAGATGAAACGTCCTATGTTACTGCCCCGGAATTTCCTACACTCCTTGAGACGTCGGAAGATGTCGGTGAAGATTATCCCGGTGAACACTTAATGCCTGGGACGTATATCGAGGAAGCCAATAATGTCGAAAACCTAACGCCAGCAAATAAAAACCCTTATGAAGATAGCGTTTCTATGTCCAACAAAAATTGTGATTTTGATGAAATATGTAATACCCGAGACAGCGAAGTCTGCTCTTCTGACGCAACCAATGTAATATTTAAAGGAACAAGTAATACTGATAAAAATACAACGAACGTAAACGATACCTATTATCGCGATCCCGGCAGTGCTCATGTCCCAACTATCATCCCTAATTCGAACAAAGAAGATCGCAGCATTTCATACACAAATAGAAGTGGCGATACAACACCAACAGGTAATATTGCAGACAAAAATATATACTGTAATGGTAAAGATGCTGCCTCCACTGTAATCAGTAATGCAATTATTGATACTAGCAACCAAAATCGGAGGAAAACACTTGGTACACCATCTGCTTCATATTATCGCATGAAACTTATTTCACAGGAAATTGATGAACTGAAGAACGTCATTGATACCAATATCCATTTATTTCATACAAGCTCCCTGGATAACGATTATTTAGTCACAATTGATGGTCATACAACCGCCATCCATGATAAATACGAAGATGTCAAATTTGGAATTAATAATAATCCGGATGTAATGAATCACGGCACATATGTAAATATTGTCTCGCCTGATGATAGAAGTTATTACGAGATCTATCCTAAAGACAGGGAAGGTTTGGGATACAATGCTACTAACAGCATGGGGAATTTGTATACTAATCGCCAAAATGCTGCTGAAGTGATACCTAATAGCACTGACCCTAAGATGCTTGTTCGTATTGAGCAACTTGAACAGCTTGAACATGATATTGAAGGACAATTGGACGATATGACAACATACCTTCACAATCACCATATCAATGTGACCTCGAACACCACAGATACTAGAAACGCCTCGTCTAAATTATCACGACCAAGCTCTTTGATTCAAGTAGGTTCTGACGAATTCAAATTGAATTATCTCATTGATACAGCTGTCGCAAAAGCCCTTGAAAATTCTTACAACAAGCTGATTGAGGCAGAACCAACAAGATCCAAACCCTATAGTAACAGCAACTTGCCACTTCTAGAAGTTTGTAAAGGGTTCGAAAACTTTCTAGGGCTTGGCGTAAAATGCGTTTCAAAAAAATGAAACACTTTAAATAAATTTGCTGGTTTTTAATTTTAAGGAATATATACACAGGCTTGACTCATTCAAATGTCTGCTCATGACGATGAGATTGACGGAGCCTACTCTACAGACCCGTTATTGCAACAAGAGCCTGATCAACTAGACTCAACTCAGGTATAAACTAGAGTAGATCTGGTAAAATATAACCTATTCAATATATCGATAGCCCCCTCAAGATTCCTTGCATGAGAAAAGACGAAAAGAAACAATCAGCTTTTACGTCGAGCAATTAACATTACTTTTCTATCCTTTGTTACTAACGTTTACCCTTGTATGTTGGATCGAGACAACGCTGAACATTGACAATTTACAAATCAGGCAAATATTTAAAGCAGACATTCGATTTTTTTTTTTAACGTTATTGTTTCACGAATAGTAACCCCTTGATGTTTTATGATGAATTACCGACCGACAGCATAAGTGTACGTCTCGGTGGGAGTGTCATTAATGCAATTGCGGTCGTCTGTGGTATCACAATTATGACCTTTTTTTTTGTCTTTTGCTTTAAATACCGTTTCTACAAGGTAATTGATGATTCAATAGTCGTTGGAATTGATACTTAAAGGATATATCAGTTTTTGTTTTTTTGGTTAGGCTTATCGGTCCTATCGGTTCTCGGTGTAACAACCTCTGCGTTATGAATGTAAGAATTTGAGGGCCATAATATCTATTCTGAATTCTATTGACATGGTCTTTTGTTTTAGTGAAATGATGGATTCATATAGAATACCACTGGACTACATTACTTTGCTCATGTGCACCTGGAACTTTTCTATCGTCGGGGTGATTGCCATTTTTTGGCATAGCCCACTTTGGTTACAACAGGCCTATCTGATTGCTGTCAGCACAGCTACTGTAAGCAATACAATGCTTCTTAATTTATGAACTGACAACTTATATTTTCAAAAAGTCTATCAGCATGCTGAGAATGCCACCATGGACTACATGGACGGTTTTAATAGCTGTCTCAATATATGGTAAGAAAAAGACATGCATGTTCTCTGCTCTTCCCGATCCATTATTAATGAAACATAATGGCTATAGATTTGTTTGCTGTACTTTGCCCGGCAGGTCCCTTAAGAATGCTGATTGCGATAGCCGAGGAACGACAAGAGGATATTCCAGCACTAATATATTCTGCAGGTATGGCAAGCTTGGACGGCGACAATGATGTGATAGGAGGTTATCGGACACATGAATCAAACAATAATAAAAAAATAAGCTGGCTCCGGTGGGTACCATTCTCTTCGGGAAGTAAAGGCTATACTTCAATAGAAAACGAAGAAGAAGCTGTGTTAAGAAATGTCGAGGAGATGTCACACACATCCGCTAATGAACTTGATACTTTCTCACACTCTGTTCAACATGATCACCCTGGACATGAGAGTGATGATGATAGTGAGGAAGAGGAGTGCGATGACTTAAATGCTATCAAGCTTGGTTTGGGTGACTTTATTTTTTATAGTGTTCTTGTTGGGAAAGCGGCGAACACAAATGAAGTCACGCTCTGCTTATGTATTATAGCTATCCTTACTGTAAGTCAAACGATTGAATTCATTCAAACGTGTACTTAACAATTTTTTTTTTAGGGTCTATCATTAACTATTCTTATTCTGACGTTGAATAGAAGGGCACTTCCTGCGCTGCCTATATCTATTTTCTTTGGAGCAATAACCTATGCTATAGCCTATTATATGACCAGCGAGATGCTAACTATAATGACGATACAGGCGATACAAATATAAAACAAACTATCCCTGGTTTATAAATAAACTTTATTTCTAGACATTAGTGTATACGAGAATTATACACAAGCAAAAGAATAAAACGGCTCGTTTGGACGTGAGCTTCCAAAACCCTTAAGCAAGATCAGGTGCATCACCTGCAAATAGACCATTAAATGGGACTGGGAAGGTCAAACCTAAAATGCCAAGTGCCGTTTTTGCTACAAAATGGTTTGTTTGTAATACTTGTGCTAATAATACAGGGTTTTTACCTGTACATCTTTAATTGGAAATTGCAGGACTTGTACAATTTTTGGGTGAGCGATATAAACAAAATCGCTCAATCGAGAAAATAATAATAACCAAAAACGGGTCAAGACCTATTTATGTTTATTCACAGTGATGTAGCCTTTAGTCATTGTAATTTTTTTTTTTTTAAAAAAAAGGAATAAATATTATTTTAAAAAAAAAGAACAATTCCGTCCTTACACAGAACACAAGTTGGGAAAGTGAGTTGATAAATAGTTTCCAATGTGTGTGACGAACCAAGCTGCAGTTCCACCAATCACCTTAAACTGTAAATGGAGCTTACTGCTTTCATCTGGAAGCCGTATTTTCGCTTGTATGAGTTTATGATCCGGCTGTCGAGGCGATAAGGTTGTACACCCAACTCCCAATAAGAATATATAACCTAATCTTTTCCAAAACAATGTTAAAATATATCTTGCGAATGACATGACATTCATTTGATAGATGATCCCATATTACGTAGGAAACTTATAATGTATACACGGAATACGTTTGGTCAACAAGTAAAAAACGACCCTGTTTTTTTCACACAGTTTGCACTACAGCGGAAGAGGGACATCGCAAACAAAATAAACAGGTTTTTATTGCGGTTACACCAGGAAAGAAGGAGATCATGCCACGATACGTGATTTCGGGATCAATACAATGTCAGCTTTTCAATTTCAGATAATCTTGGTTTTACTACTGCTGCTGCACGAATTGATCTTTACTTCATATTGATGGCAACAAAGCGAAATTTGATCACAGATATGTGAAAATTGGGCTGTTAACAGTAAGAACAAGCGAAACGAAACTTTTAAAGGAAACTTGTTGCTTGGGAACCAATGTGAATTCAGTTCATTGGAAAGCGATGATTGAAATAAATCCATAATAAGCAAAAAAACCAAAAACTGAAAGTAAAGGATTGCATCTCAGTCACCCCATTTTCTTTTTAAATTTCATGTGCAAATTCTGTATTTATTTTTGTGGCCTTTCCGTTTGATGAAATCGTGTAACTAGCCTATGCCACGTTTTTTTTTTTGTATGTCCGGGTTAAAATATGATTGCATCATCAAAAAAGAATTAAATAATACCTGTTATTTCTTTTCTTATTATACACTTCTTCCAACAAATTTGGTCCAGCCCCATTTTTACATCTTGCCATGGTTATTGAGCTGTGAAAGGACGAGTGAATTGAATTTCCGTCATCATGTCTGACATTTGTCATATGGTTATCAACGATCGCTGCTGCTTTCTGGCTAATTATTTCTTCCTGTTTCGGACTAGATAATGAATCTGTCGTCATCTTTATCTTTATAGACTAATTTACACTGCTGTTATCTCACTTTTATACCTTGCTTGTTTATAAAAGATATAATTCCTAATTACAAGTGATAGCGGAGAATTGTTGGAAACGGAAAGAAAGGGAAAGGGTGAAAAAAAAAAAGAGGCACGTGCACCCAGTATCAATCTTAAAGAGGAACAGCGTCATCGGCATAAAATATTCACATGTTAAATGATCATATTTTTATACTCAGTGAATATATAAAAAGAGGGTTTTTTGTTATTTGGCTAACCTGCTACTTTTTCTCTCATATTAAAATCTTTTTGAACATGTCCAAGAAAAATAACGCTCGCCCTAATAAGAAAGGTATTCCTACAAGTAATCCAAATGAAGTACTCGAAAGAGAAGTTTCAGTACCAGGTAAATAAATAGTCAAACAATATGCAAAAGGATGTGTTTTTAAATCAAATTTTTGATTAGACCACACCGTGGTTGAAGCTGAAGAAGCCAATAAACCAATTCCTAGCTATTCCTTCTTTTCTCGCGTTCTCTCTATTCCATTGATTCGTGATGCTCAATATTACGCCAATCAAAATTCCATTAGTCGTTTTGCTATCACAAAGGCGGAGTCCACTATCAAGATGGCCGCCTCTATTGCGTCACCGTATGCTGAAAAATACAAGCATCATCTACTCAAAGCCGATCAAATGGGTTGTCAATCGCTTGATTTGGTTGAAAATAAATTTCCTGTTGTCCGTCAAGATGCAGCCGAAATATATACAAGTGTGGTGCAAGCACCTACTGAACTCGTGAACCGATACCTGCCTCCCAAGAAGGATGAATCATCAAGGAATGTGGAGGATAATAGAAATGTCTTGTCCATTGTAAAAGAAAGGTTGGCTCACAGATTGCAATCGATTCCCCATTCAAAAGCCGACGTGGCTCGTTTGGCTGAAACACTCCAAGAAACATTCCATTCTATCCAAATAGCAAATACTCGTCTCAATGATTTTATTGTCTCTTTGAAAGGTGGTTATACTTCCACTCAAAATAAGGCAAACCAACGCATTAATGAATTGACAATTGACTTAATCAAACGCTTGGATTCCGCCGCTGCTTATGTTAAGGAGCATCACGTTATCTCAAATTTGCCTTCTTCTTTACATATTGTGGTAGACCCTCTCGTCACATTTGCTTCCAATGAGTATGAAATTGTTCGTACCCAAGTTTTGAAGGATGATTTGGCTCCTTTACAGAAGGCTACCAATATCATGCACTTGACTCAAGAATATGTATTGCCTTTAATCCAAAATTCTATCCAACAAGTTCGTCAATACAGTCTTTATTCAAATAATTCCAAAGGAAATAAAGAGGCTTCCTCTGGTCTTGTAAGCGCTTCCGCATAACAACATCGTTTTCCTTCTATATAACAACTCCCCTCCCCCAGTACATATTTCTCATTAAATAAATAAAAATCTTTTTTGCCACTTTAACTCAGACGCCCTGTTACAGAAGCGCTTAAAAATTTCAGACAGTGTTGGTCAAGTGCAAAATTGATTGTAAAATACCCCTTTTAAACTTAAACAACTGTGACAACTTACGCTGTACGGGAGTATGAAAGAGAATTATTAATCATACTACAGGGCTTAAGTTGGTTGTAGCGCGATTCCAAAAAACATCATTGTTTTCTGCCGAAAATCGTTTTGTAACTTTCATGGATGTCTTTGACAGCCACAATAAACATCTTTGTCATCAAATTCATCATTCTTATTACGTGGCTCATGGGATTGAAAGCAAAAACAATAAGCCTTTGTATGCCCCCATATTCAGCAATTTTGAATCCCATTGAGGGAGTACTGGTTGTAGATAAATAAATCCGCTTTCTACTTATTGGATACTTTAACCCTAGGATCAAGACAGTTTCTGAACTATCACAGAAGATTGCATTGAATGGACACGGCATTTTGAAGTTTACTGGGTTAAATGCCTTGAACTTTTGGTCATCTGAATTATTATCTTGTTTTGAAACTTTTTAACAGTGGTATTATTTTGTCAGAAAATAATTTTCATTTGTCTGAATTTAAAGTGGCAATAAAAGTAATTTGTTGCGGGGGCCTTTTTATCTCCTTTCTTCGGCTACAATGTATCAAGCAAGGCTCTTGTCGCGAGCGGGTTTACCAACATTACGTCCTCATGTTCGCTTTATGCAGCAATTGTCTTCCCCCGAACTACGTTCTAAATTTATAAAGTATTTTGAAAAGCAAGGTCATGTACCTGTCAAAAGTGCTAGCTTGGTGCCTCATAATGACAAGAGTCTGTTATTCACTAATGCAGGTAAAAAGCAGAAAAAGGAACAAAAGTAGGTATCACCTGATCTAACTTTGTCAGTCTAGGCATGGTTCCTTTCAAGGAATATTTTCTTAAACCCAGTTCAGCCCCATTTCAAAGCGCAACAAGTGTTCAAAAGTGCATGCGAGCAGGTGGTAAACATAACGATCTCGATAATGTCGGATACACACCTCGCCACCACACCTTTTTTGAAATGCTAGGCAATTTTTCTTTTGGAAAATATTCCAAGGCAGAAGCCATCGATTACGCCTGGACTTTCCTATTAAAGGAGTTGAAGCTCCCTATCGATCGCTTAAGAGTCACGTAAGTGCTGACATTAACACCGCCTTGGATTTAACTAAGTAGTTTATTTTATCATTGATACATACTTTATTTAGCGTGTTAGAAGGCGATCAAGAAGGCTACGATTTATGGAAAAAGCAAGGTTTACCCGACGAGATGATTGTAAAATGTGGACCCGAGGATAACTTTTGGACGATGGGTGATGGTGAAGGTCCATGTGGTCCTTGCACAGAAATCTTTTGGGATACAAAGGACACCTCCTTGGAGGATCCTTGGTTAGAAATCTGGAACTTGGTATTCATGGAAAAATTTAGAGACTCCCAAGGCGTTATTTCTGACTTGCCCATTCCTTGCATCGATACCGGTATGGGTTTGGAGAGAATGGTTTGCGTGCTTCAAGGCAAACAAAATAACTTTCAAATCGATCAATTTGAACATTTAATCCGTGGACTTAGAACTTTACTGGATAAACGAGGTCTCAAGGTAAGCAGCAATATATTATATGTATAGAATAGGGTATTGATTTTTTTTTTATTGTTTTTAGAGCTCGACAGCCATTGATCCTAGCCCTCATGAAAAAATCGTTGCGGATCATTTCAGATCCATGTGCTTTTTAATTGGTGACGGTGTTGTGCCTAGCAATGTGGGACGTGGCTATGTATTAAGACGTATCATTCGTCGTGCTCTTCGTTCTGCCAAGCAATTAGGTCTCAATGAACCTTTCTTGACTGATCTTTATCCCACACTTTTACAAGGATTCGCCGATGGTTCTTATCCCGAACTCGCTACACGAGCATCGTCTATTCGCAGCATTATAACGAACGAAGAGACCGCATTTTTAGCAACCTTAGATAGAGGCATGGTCATCTTGGAAAACGTCTTTGCTCAATCCGATCTTCAGGAGAAGAAGCAAATTCCACCCCATGTAGCCTTTCAGTTATATGATACTTATGGATTCCCCTTTGATTTAACCTTGATTATAGCCCGCGAAAGAGGCTGGGATGTGGATATTGAAGCCGTTGAAGCATTAAAACAGAAGCAAAAGTTGGCAGGCAGGGAGTCTTGGAAGACAGAAAGTATTGCCGATAAATCCAGATTGTCTGAATGGAAAAGTGCACATATCAAACCACAATTCACTGGCTATGATCATGCCTTGCTTCACCAAGAATCCGAAATATTGGCTGTAGATACCGCAAAAAAGGGTAAGACTGTTGAGGTATATGTTGCCATCGATCCTTGTCCGTTCTATGGTCTCGGGGGTGGTCAAGTATGCGACAACGGTTTGATCGAGTTAGAAAACGGTAATACCTGGCGTGTGATAGATGTAACACAACCCTATGAGGGTGGTATGGCATTACGTTTAGCTCCTAATGATTTGACGCAAGATATCGCTCAGCGTATCGAAACTGATCGACCATTTTTACAAAAGGGCCATTTGGTGAGAACCCAAGTAGATATGGATCGTCGTGAAGGTGCCGAAATTCATCATACTGCTACTCATATTTTAAACGCGAGTTTAAGAAAGGTGCTTAATTCGAATGATATCGTTCAAGCTGGCTCTACTGTTGAGCCTGAAAAGTTAAGATTTGATTTTACTTATGGTAAGCCGTTAAAACAACAAGAATTGGATCAGATTGAAAATTGGGTGAACACTGTAGCGCTGAGTGGTGGTAAAACAAATGTTACACACATGAAATTGACGGATGCTGTCAGTTCGGGTGCTATTGCCGCTTTTTCTGAAAAGTATGGTGACACTGTCAGAGTGATTGATGTGCCTGGTGTTAGTAGAGAACTTTGTGGTGGCACCCATGTGGACGAGGTGAGAAAACTTTACCCTTTCAAAATTTTAAATGAAACCTCTGTTGCCGCGGGTACTAGAAGAATTGAGGCCGTTGCGGGATTAGCTTGCATAAACTGGTATAGAAAAGCCTATGAACCTATCCCTGAAGCGCTCAAGCTGTTACGTGCAAATGGAACCAATGAGATTGTGGACAAGTTGGAAAAAACAATGCAACAAACTAAGGATCTTCAGAAACGTTTGGACTTTATGAACGAAAAGCTGGCATCGGCTGGTGAGGTTATTGTTGAACCCATTTCTTGTAAACTGAAAGGTAACATTGTAACAAAGGGAAAGGATCAGGCTAAATTACTTACATTAAAGACATAGATGTCGATATAAAGATTCATCTTATTGACTCCGATTTGGACGTTACATTTATGCAAAAGCGTGCTAATGTCTTAAAGGTAAACCAGCCAACAGCAGCACATATTTTGGTAAACGGAAAGACGGTTATTGTAGCTTTAAACAGCCGTGATATCAAGACTGAAACAGCTAATTCGGTAAAAAAGAAAGAAAAAAAAAATTGCTTCGCTTTAGTTGACACCTTCTTATTTACTGTAATAGATTTTAAAGCAAATTTTAAAGCACATTAAAGGAGGAGGAGGAGGACAAAAGGAAATGGCACAAGGTCGCTTAGCGGATTCTATCTCAACAGAAAACGATATTATTTCTAAAATTTTGCCTGCCTTGGAAAAATGTTAATACCCACCTCGTCGCTTTTTTTTATTAGTTTATATTAAAAGACCTTCACATATTTTATTATTATTATAATTATTGAACAATCCCCTTCGCATCAGGGGGGCAATCAGGCTGGTTATAAGGATGTGTATTTCGAAATTCGGGCAAAGTCATGAGCGTGTTACGAATTCTGGTAATGTTTGGATACGGTTTCATATCCACCTTGTGGCGTTTCGCTGCATACACCATTGGTACTAAACAGAAATCGGCGACAGATATTTGATCGGCTACACAATGTAAACCTGAAAGAGTATCAAGCCTCTGTTCAAAACCTAATTACACGTTATTTAATTGCCATATTTTTCTTTTCTTTTTTAGAAGAATACGAACAGTTAAACCCCGCGCAGATTATCTCGCGAGCAAATTCTTCTCTTTTTTCAATATCAATATCAATAAGCTTTAAGACCCTTCTTACTTGGAGGGGTTGGATGTCGCACGCAATATCGTAAGCCATGGACCAGGTCTATGTGTAGTCAGAATTCTGCTGCAAGTCAACTATTTCTCTGTTTACCTCTGCTCTATGGATCGGACTTTTTGGTAGAAATGGCCTCTCTTAACAAGGAATAAAAAAAAAAAAAAAAAAAAAAAAATGAGTGGCATGATTATGAACCACTGCAAAATATTTTTACCTGGATAAGCCCTTTCCAAGTATTCAATGATAGCTAAACTCTGAGTCAGTACTTTTCCTGATTTCGTAATAAAACACGGTAATTTTTGAAAAGGGTTTAGTTTTGAATATGCCTCGGATAGCTAAATGAAACTACATTATTCAAACGCATTTTATGAGTTTTCTATTTCATACATACATGTTCTCCTGCTGCCATGTCAATGTATATTGTGTCATGTTCAACGTTCTTCCAGTATAACGCTATCCTTACTCTCCATGATGTATCGGAATCATAGCTACTGTACAATACTGGCCTACGTTCTTGGGAAGCTTTCTATAATGCCGGATAGCTTAGTAGAGGTTTATAAAATTATATTTTACATACGTACTCGCTCTATGTCGGTCATTTGTAGTTTTATTTGTGTTCAAAAGAGATAAAATGACATGTCCAAAAAATCGGTGCATTTTATAGACGTGTATTTTTTCCCCGTAGATAGGGTCATAATTAGAGTTACATTAACGTCATCAAGTCAAAGATGCGATTCTCTCGATAGAGACTTTAATCGTGCATACTCGCTGAAATAAAGTCTCACAGACTATTTATTAAAACAGTGCAACCGAATCCATTTACTAACATGGCATACCTCCCGAAGCAAGGTTATGTAATACAGTTCAATATTTTATCATTATCACACTTCTTTTAAAAAAAACTGTATTCATATATATAGCAAACATTTAAAAACAAAACAAACAAATTAAACAATGCTATGTTATTCAATGTGCTAAAGCTTATCGTATCAAAAACCATATTACGGAATTTGTGATGTTCTGTACTAAAGTCGCACATAAATCATTCCGTCGACACTTGGTCGACAGATACATAATATCATAACACTCAAAAAAAAAAAAAATTATAACATTGTTATGTGACAAATCGAGTGCATTCCCAATTTTTTCTTTCTTTTTAAACACCTACTAAAGTGCAATACACCTTTTCTGGGCTTGCACCTGTCAAAACTACTTCCTTTCATCTCTTTCTTATCCTCAGATCTGCGACTTCTTAGCAGGCGCAATTACCTCATTCTCTTTTAAATTTCTTCAATTTCTTCAATTTCAGTGACTGGGCTATACGTCCATCACTATAAATAGGTATCCGTAAGACCTCTCCTAAATAAAAATCCGTATCTATTATTTTACTCATATTTCAATACTTTGACTTGTTAGTTTTATATATTACTCAGCTCTACTCTCATTATGATTGATCTATTGATTACATTTTATCATTGTATCTTTTAACTATACGTATTCAAACTATCGTTAATCCCATTTATTTTCTATCAGTTCAGCTTCTCTTTAAACTAGCTGCGGTGCTCACTTTACTAAACTCTATTTTTTATCAAAGAAATACCCTTTATCCCATATATACTACTCGCATACTCTTATTTCACATATAAAATATCCTAAGTTATAAATGTACAACTCAGGGTTACTAGATGTGATGTTTGAGATATAGAATAGATAGAAAAAACAGAATAAAAAGAAATAATAAGATATGAGTCTTTATTAATCCTTTATTAAAATTATGGCGAGAAAGTCATCGCAAAAGGGAGGACGCTTTTTATAATAAACATCTGGGAAATTGAATCTGGTAAGGAATAAGCAGTGGATTGTTTCTATCTGCTGAAACATGGCTATTCTATTTGTTCTATCAAACAAGATAGACAGTTTATGAAATAAAGAAAAAGGTAATTGTGAGACTGGGTAAATTGAATATCGTTTCATTATTGTATTAGAGGATGGTTTATATAAAAATAGACAAAGTCCTTTCAGTACTTGTCAATTAATAGAGCAGGCTAAGAGAATGATTTATAATGTGAACATATTGCAGTAAGAATGTGTGGACCATGCGTGCATTGTAAGCTGCAGTATTATTTATAAGTTGTTTTTGTCATTTGTTAATACAGATGTTGCATGTAAACCGCGTGTGCGTGAGGTGACACAAAATAGCTATTTCGAGTTTCTTCGCTAAAGTAACTCACAAAATAGTGCTTGTGTACACTACGGGATATTTGTGTATACAACAAGAATTACATGGTCTTTGTCGTATTTGGGTACGATTCACTTAAGAATAAATAAGCAAATCGTTTAAATAAATAAAACTATGAAATTAAAACAACCTTTGATGTTGCATACCAGCATACACTTGTATACTGCTATACAACTTCTCCTACTACGAGTACATACTTCTATATTAAAGATTGCATGATTGGCCTAAACATGATATACGAATGACAGTTGGATACAGAATGCTATACCACTGAGTTACGATATCACCGATCGAGAAGAGAAGCTTCTCAGATCAAATCAAGAATTATAAGAGAGAGAAACTTGATATTAATAGTTCTATCAATGGATTAGCTACTAAAGAGAGAATAGAGCAGATATTAATATAAATGGTTCATATATTTATATATTGATATAATTATACATCGGATGAAGTTATAAAGAAATAGTGTATGCATTAAGAGATACCTACTTTCTACAGCTAAATATACATACTCGATAAGACATTTTATAATTGGGATCGTATTTTATTCATAAGAACGATAATTTATAAATGCTCAACTATAACTATTATGTTCTACTGCCAAATACACTTGAAAAACAAATATGTGATAGTTGAGGATAGATAAATAAAAACAATAAAGTACTTTGAGACTGCTTATAAGTGTTGAGGATGTTATAGATTATAATAAAGGAATCATCACGTTACATAATAATGGTTGATCAAGTATAAATATTCATGGCTCACGCATTGCCCCACTTGTTATCATCAGAACCGTTGGTGTCTGTGCACAAGGTGATTCACCTTGTGACGAGTAAAATATTATGATACCATAAAGGTATAATACAATCCCATAGGCGGAATATTCGGTTACTGAATATTACACGCACTAAACTTTCTCTTTGGCATTTACGTAATGTCATCTGTGTGGTATTTGACAAAATATTACAACAGAAAAGTAATGAGATAAAAGTATATCTTTATTGGAGGTAAAAATAGACTCAAAGAATTCTGCTGCTATGAAAATAATTGATCCTTTTTATATTGCACAACTCTCCTGAGTTTTAATGATGAGTCAACCTTTCTGGTTTTGGAATAGATCTATACTTTGTTTCCCGCCTTGGGTTAAATGAATACTACTCGTTAGAATTGTTTCCAGTTAACGTTGTCCCATATCAACAGATCGGGAACATGAGTACTCTAATAAATCTTTAGTGTTACTAGACACATATTTATCAGATCATGCAACGGTTACTGTAAAAGATGCATACTTGTTTGTCAAGTGTAATTGGCAGTAGAACATTATAGTTGATCATTTATTCATTATCTTTGTAATGAATAAAATACGATCCCAAATATAAAATGTCTTATCGTTATTTGTATATTTGGCTGTAGAAGATAGGTATCCATTAATTCATACACTATTTCTTTATACTCTTTATCAGCAGTATAATTATATCAATATATAAGTAAATGAACCATTTATATTAATAGCTGTTCTCTGGGTAGCTAAGCCATTGAGAGAACTATTAATATCAAGTTTCTCTCTTTTATAATTCTTGATTTGATCTGAGAAGATTCTCTTCTCGATCGGTGATATCGTAACTCAGTGGTATAGCATTCTGTACCCAACTGTCATTCGTATATCATGTTTAGGCCAATCATGCAATCTTTAATATAGAAGTATGTACTCGTAGTAGGAGAAGTTGTATAGCAGTATACAAGTGTATGCTGGTATGCAACATCAAAGGTTGTTTTAATTTCATAGTTTTATTTATTTAAACGATTTGCTTATTAGTTCTTAAGTGAATCGTACCCAAATACGACAATCTGCGGAGATGAAATTAGATCCTCACGTATTTTGTCTTTACTTTGTAAGGCAGGAATTACTTCATAACATATTTATTTAAGCAAATATTACGTATAGCATTATATCATATTCCTCTAACGCGTCACATATATTATCCGAAAGCCATCTAATCATTTAGTATAAATACCTGTAGTTTTTGCTAGTAGAATTCTCAAATCTAAATTTTCTCGAAATAAAAGATATACAAAGTTCTAACAGTATTTTCTTTTATTACCCTAATTTATATTTTATCTCCATCCCAAACAATAAGTTTTATTAAGAGTAGAAGTAGATTAAAGATTGAGAGGGTTCTATTCTAACTATCAGTTTGCATATTTATATATGTTAAGAGAAATCGGATTATGAATTTAGTTTGATGGATAAGTTACTGTGATGATCTGGCTTACTTCTAATAAAATCATCATCATAAAAATAACATCAGATACACTTACATCATACATTCTACACTAAAAAATAAATATCTCAGCATCCATACTTGATAAAGAAAATACACTTCTTTAGTCTCTACACGTCTTTAACTAAAATAGTGCAAGAAGACACTGCACTAAAATAGTGTACTTCCATTATGCAATAATTTTATAATTTAAATTCAGACATCTTGTATATATTCTTTATTCTTTGACCTTGATAATCCCTAATTCTCTTTTAACTGAAATAAAGCATACCAACAGTCTCAAAGTATTTCTACTTTTGTTTTATTTCTTTTTGTTTGAATTTTTACTACTCCAAAACACCACAGTTACACAGCACTAAAATAGTGCTTGTAGTTGGATATGATATAATGTATAAGAATCTAGTTCGTGTTGTGATGTAATAATGTATGGGATGATGAAATAAGATTTAATTTAGTATTGTTTTATGGTGTGATTGATAACAACAGTAGGTGGATCACCACAAAATATGCATCTTATACCGTAACCGTTGCTTGATCTGATAAACAGGTGTCTCGTAACACTTATTAGAATACGCATGCTCCCGATCCACTGATCTGGGACGACGTTAACTGAAAACAATTCTAACGAGTAGCATTCATTTAAACGAAGGCTGGAAACAAAGTATAGATCTATTCCAAAACCAGAAAGGTTGACTCATCATTAAAACTGAGGAGAGTTGTGCAATATAAAAACGATCAATTATTTCATAGCAGCAGAGTTCTTTAAAGTCGATTTTTACCTCGAATAAAGATATACTTTTATCTCATTACTTTTCTATTGTAATAATTTCGTCAAATACCACAATATAGTTCTTTTTGCAAAAGAAAAAGGAGTGTTGTATCGCAGATGTATTGAATAATTGAAACAATAGAAATCCAATATTAGATCTCAGTAGACAGACTGGAGATCGTAACTATGGAAAGATTGCTATGAACGAATGAGAATACATGGATAAACATTTATTCAATTCAAATGGATAAACGATTGAATAGTAAATCCCGATTGGATCTACTATTAGTTTAGACACAGCATCGTAAAAGTATAAATACGAGCTCATTCAACTCTTAATAAAAGGTTATCTTTACTTTGATTATTTTCTAGAGACCATTTGATATCTACGATATTACAAGAAGATTGCAACGGGTTTATGTCGGAAGATGTGGTGATTGTATTAATTGCAATAGACAACAAACAGCACCAAAAAGCGGAGAAAATACAACAGAGAATAGAACAGCTATTAACACAGACGGTTCATTCTCTTATAGAGTAAATTAAAAAAACGGTGATACCATGTGCCATGTGCAAACATGTTGATTCGTGATCTGTTTTCATCTAATTTGCAAGAAGAAGAAAATACAATGGTTCATTTAAGCATCAATGCAAACCCTCGCGGGAAGAGACTTTTATTGACATACTTCATAATAAAAAATGATCAGAATATATGGATTCATGCTTTTGAATCATCCAAAATGTTAAATTCTAGAATACAACTTAGCCTTTGGCCACAACATCGTTTATTTTTACAACGAAACATCAATTTACAATTAACCACAATTATCCAAGGTAAAATCTTCAGATTCAAGACTTTAACTCTCGTATGTATAATAAAAAAGATGCGTCCAATATGATTTCATGTTCCCATGTTTAAAAAAGCTGCCCATAATATACCCAATATTGACAATTAACTCTTTCTTGCTCCTTTTTTTCACTTAACAAGCTGTTTTAAATTGAATTTTTGGTATAGTAAACCGTCGTCCCCGTACGTCCTTTCAAGCCAAAAAGTTGCTCAGAATTATTGAAAATATCATATTAAATTATTAAATTTTAATTTTAAGACTTTTTTCAGAACACCTAAAATTGGCCAAAACACAAAGGGTATACCTCGAGGAAAATCACAAATTTAACAAATCAACCTTTTAAATACCCTTCCTGTAGATTTAATAAAAAGTGTTTCTATGTAACTATAGCCCAAATTTAGTGCTCTTTACACTAGTTGTGTTTTTAAAGCAGTCTTGTTAGTAAAAAAATTATATTCCGCGCATAATTAAAAAACAAGTTTTTGTTAGACAAAGTTTTTTTCTAGCCGTTGAATCTTTTTTAAAAATAGTTCAAAAGATGCCCCTACTTTTTCTACGCATTTTGGCTATATGGTTGTCTAAGTAAAAGTTTAATATCCAGGGACTTTCATTAGACAAGAAGATTATAAAATGTCATTTTTGCTCAAATCCTTTCAAGAAAAGCGAGTCTGTTTTCACGAATTGTACACGCCACAAACATCGCAGAGCAAAAACAAACCAATGGTCTGGAAGCTGCCGTTCGCGCGCACATTTTTACCAAATAAAAAAAATTTCGTTAAAACAATATAGACCATGGTCAAAACACCCTCAAGCCTACGCTTAAGCTTATAAAAGCAGTGCTTATAGGCTGTGTGCTCAGCTTAATACACTGTGGAGACTATGAATCAGTGAGAAGCGCCACGTGAAACTTTTTTCTATGGTGGTGTACGCTTAATACACTGTAGCCCAGCCATTTACAGTCTGATCCCAGCCATTTACAGTCTGATCCCAGCCATTTACAGTCTGATCACAGCCATTTACAGTCTGATCACAGCCATTTACAGCTTAAAACAAGCCTGGCATGCTTAGAGTACGGGAGTGAGCCAATTAGAATGCGCCCCTGGTATTTACAGTGTAGCCACAGCCAATTAGAGTCCAATCCCTGCCATTTACAGTCTGATCACAGCCATTTACAGTCTGATCCCTGCTATTTACAGTCTGATCCCTGCTATTTACAGTGTAGTCCCTGCTATTTATAGTGTGCGCACAGCCATTTACAGTGTAGTCCCTGCTATTCACAGTGTAAAAACTATTACGTAAGCTTTGAAAACCCGCTCGAAATTTCGAAAATCAGCATTTAAACAAACACATGCACAGGTCGCCACAATCACTTTCAGGCATACTTTTCTAAGTAAAAGTAACGCGCACGTTTACGGTCTTTCCAAAAATGTAAAGCATGTGCTGTTTTAATTATAATTTATGGTCTCTGTACCCAATAATATGAAATAGTGGACCCTGATCCCTGCTTAAATCCCTTTTTTTCTTTTGGATTTTGTGTATAGTAAAGTGGCATCCAAGAACCTAATGTTCAAGCCAAAAGTAGTTGCATTTTACCTCTAAAATATTACTGAACCCTTGGATTTAAAAAACATTGAAGTTTTTTTTTTCCCCTGCTTAAAAAGTCGAAAACAAAAAGTCGATTCGACAAAAAGTCAAAACATCTTTTTTTTTCTAGAACCCACCGCAAAACCACCGGAGTATGAATATCACAGCTACACTGTAAATACCAGGGGCGCATTCTAATTGGCTCGCTTCTGTGCTCTAAGCGTGCCAGGCTTGTTTTAAGCTGTAAATGGCTGTGATCAGACTGTAAATGGCTGTGATCAGACTGTAAATGGCTGTGACCAGACTGTAAATGGCTGTGATTGGACTCTAATTGGCTGTGGCTACACTGTAAATACCAGGGGCGCATTCTAATTGGCTCGCTCCTGTGATTTAAGCAGTCGAAAAAGACTTTTATTGTTTGGAAAACGATAAAGCCATCCTGGACTGTCCGGTTTTAATTGAAAAACATGCGCTTGAGTATTTCAAACGTTTTCATTGGTTTATTGGAGTTGTCTAAGCCACTGATGCCGAGTAATTCGCGTAAAACCGAAAAAAAACAAACGCAAAAGGGAGTAAAAAATAAGACATCTCTCAATGAAAACTCCTGCAATTTAAAGATTTTATTATCGTATGTTATAATAAAAAACATCCGGCAAGACCGTTTAAATATGTTTACATGATAAAAATGATAATATCACGTGCAAAAATGGTGATTCGTCATTGGTTTTCATCTAATTTGCAAGAAGAAGAAAATACAATGGTTCATTTAAGCATCAATGCAAACCCTCGCGGGAAGAGACTTTTATTGACATACTTCATAATAAAAAATGATCAGAATATATGGATTCATGCTTTTGAATCATCCAAAATGTTAAATTCTAGAATACAACTTAGCCTTTGGCCACAACATCGTTTATTTTTACAACGAAACATCAATTTACAATTAACCACAATTATCCAAGGTAAAATCTTCAGATTCAAGACTTTAACTCTCGTATGTATAATAAAAAAGATGCGTCCAATATGATTTCATGTTCCCATGTTTAAAAAAGCTGCCCATAATATACCCAATATTGACAATTAACTCTTTCTTGCTCCTTTTTTTCACTTAACAAGCTGTTTTAAATTGAATTTTTGGTATAGTAAACCGTCGTCCCCGTACGTCCTTTCAAGCCAAAAAGTTGCTCAGAATTATTGAAAATATCATATTAAATTATTAAATTTTAATTTTAAGACTTTTTTCAGAACACCTAAAATTGGCCAAAACACAAAGGGTATACCTCGAGGAAAATCACAAATTTAACAAATCAACCTTTTAAATACCCTTCCTGTAGATTTAATAAAAAGTGTTTCTATGTAACTATAGCCCAAATTTAGTGCTCTTTACACTAGTTGTGTTTTTAAAGCAGTCTTGTTAGTAAAAAAATTATATTCCGCGCATAATTAAAAAACAAGTTTTTGTTAGACAA